>CAIGRR010091481.1:0-14874 GCA_903798365.1 Fraxinus sp. 1973-6204 | reverse complement strand
CTATAGAGGGGCTGGCTAACTTCATGTCTTTTTTTTATTGTTTAAGTTTATTATACACTTCCTGTGTATTTTTCTTTGATTAATAAAATTTTTGGATTATCTATCAATATATATATATATATATATATACATCAAACAGGCCCCTAATATGTATTTCTAGAGAATATCTAAAATTATAACATGAATTGGCTCTAAAGCATGCTGTTTAGATTTAACAATACTTTTAAAAAAAAAATCAGAATACGCAAATGGCCTTGGCCAAAATGGCAATTTTTAATTTTTATAAGAATAGTTCTTTCAGTTTCACATATTATTCTCTTGTTGCCCTTTTCAGGTGGTGGGGGGTGGGGGGAGAGAGAGATGATGACAAGGCAAATTCGAACAGACTTTGATTCATGCGTTAGCTTGTGTCTACAACTGTATGTATTGAGGGATGTTAGGATGATTTGGATTGGGAGAAAACTTGTTCAGCTGCAACAGAGAATCAAACATTCCAATAGTTCAGTTGGATAACTTTAAACTGAAGGAGGTAACAATAATACAGTGCGTCATCTGAGACAAGTTTGAAGGATCATCACCGGACTTATTTTGATAGCTCCAAATTCTTCTCTATATTATGGTTTCTTATTTTTAGAATTTTCCTTAAGCTACCTCCATAAGAAGCACCTAGAATTAGTCTACAATTATGTGGACTCCAAACCCACCAACGTATAACTCCTATAAATATGAGTAGAGTGGATGTATTATGTGAATTGGATGAGTGATAAGAGAGATAGTGAGCACAAGAGAGAGGTGAAATGCTGTAGGGAACCTTGAGGTGCTAAGTTAGAGACACATAATAAACTGAAGACTTGTCTTCAGTGGTCTTGGTGTCCATATGCTTTAAAGCGTTTTTTTAAATAAAATAAATATTTCTTGTGATTAAACTCATAGTAATGATTCTAGTTCTTCATAATCTTTTAGCACATAGTATAATAGCAAATAAACAGTAATAGGTGCAACAACTTACATCAACTGGATGCTTTTAGTCACATCCAAGGCAGAATTAGCCCCACTCATGAGAACCTCTGACGGGTATTCAGTGTTATCCGTATACTCTACAGGTTGTTGAAGTTGAAAATGAGTTCTGGTGAGAACTTATGGCGGGTGAGTTATTTCTCTGGAACATGCTAGATGCCTGACTGTAATTCTGGAAAGAATGGGATTGCCCAAATGTATAACTTGATGCAGCACCGAACCTGGGAAGTAAGATGGCACAAAGGATACATGGTAAGCCGAACATAGACAAGTGAATAGACAATAGAAAAATTAGTATTAGGGATAATAGCTCACACTCCAGGTGAGTTTACTGATGCTCCAAATTGACCAAAACTTGACACTGGAGGAGGACCAGCACTCTGAATTGTCATTGGAGCATTTGGGCTGACACCGGCAACAGAATTTTGAGTGCTAATTGAGGCATTTGCTGAAACCGCATATGGTTTCCGTACAAGGCTTTGAAATTCAACCAATTTGGAATTTAGTAGGATCCTCTCTCTATCGATCTGCATCAGCCATCAAGATAAGAACAACCAATAGCCAGTAAATAAACTGATCTTCCAAGTAACCCGATTCCTATTATATAATTGTATAATCTAAATATATCCAAATCCATGAAATTGTCTGAACAAATTAGACATAGTGAAAGCCAACACTAACTGAAGTTTTATAGTATTTGTCTCATTCCTAAGTACAGATATGTAAAACAGCTGAAACACTGATTGATAAAATCCCAACCTTTTCTCTGCAGAATCTAATCAACTAAAGAAAATGGAGAGTTATTTCACTCTAGGTAATCAGTTTACTGCTTATACTGTGCAATCAATTTACTGCTTCAATTTTGAGAATAAATGTCTGTGTTTGAATACAACTTTCAACCTCACTAGAGTGTTTGCCTCCGGAATACAAAATACCAAGAAAGTGAGTTTAGATTATCTTACGATGAAGTGTAAGCTCAATCCATGCTTAGCTTCATCATATGCCAATGCATGCAACTCTTCATAACTGATATCACCAACAATGTCACATGGACCGCTGCAAACAAAATAATAGACCATTTATGAACTCCATTTCAGCCACAAAATGACCAACAGAATTATAAAACTGGAAACTTTAAAATATTAATTAAAGATCTAGTAATATTCGAAGATGGTGCATACTTTTTGTTGTGCCCATAACAAGTAAGCTTCCACAGTGGCCTCTCATTTTCAAAATCTTCAATCACTTGATGTTTGCAAGACTCAGGATCTGTGCACCTTCACATGCATCAAAACCATAATCCGCCAAATGCATGTGATTTGAGTATAAAATTAATGAGTGAAATACTATAAATGCAGAGAAAAGAATATCTTTCATTGATGATCGCACAATTACTTGTGATTAGGTGCAGGAGTCTGACTGTTGGATTGCCGCAATGTAGAGGAGCTGCTTGTATTCAAAGGGGAGAAACGAGTCCGCTTATTTCCAAAAGGCTGATCCCAAAAGAATATTACAGGGTAAAAAACAAGATAATGAATACATTGATAAAACGACAGATAAGCCATAATTGAGTCACACTTAGATGACACCACCATTAATCTGAAATCAAATATGCAGTAAGAAGCTAGAATCAAATAGGAAAAGAACCTTGAATTGATTTGGTCTGGATCCAAAATCATTTGCCCCTCTCGGTTGAGCATTATTCTGGACTCCAAAACCAAAAGGATTGGGCTNTCCAAAATCATTTGCCCCTCTCGGTTGAGCATTATTCTGGACTCCAAAACCAAAAGGATTGGGCTTCTGCTGTTGTGGATTTGTGCGCTGAAACTGAGTGCCAGTTTGCGTGCTAAATCAAAAGGGACTGGGCTGTGATTGTTGTGGCATGACATGAAGAAACTTACAGTAATCACCATATTGACAACTGTGTGAGATTAGAAAAGTATTACATGATGCAGAAAACAACAGAAGGAATAGACCTATCGAGATTGTTTATAATTCTATATATGTCATGTAAAATTATCTGCAATTTTGAAGTCTGAAATGATTGAGCCATATACATCAGAGAGGAAAGATATGATAAAGCACAAGAACAACAGTGCCAACATGCTTTATAAATTCTAAATAAAAGTGGAGATAGTGACTATTGACACAACTGCAGAATCCATTGTGCATCAATTTGCAGTGCATACAATATCTTCGTACTAAAGCATAAAGTGTTCTAGCTTTGTCCCTTCGAGATTAACTTATAACTTCAAATTGATGCCACTTGCACATCCTAGTCCTTATGGCCAAAACAATAACAGTATTGCTTTTTAATCATTGCATCTTTGCAATTTTTAAGTAGTATATAGCTAAACAGAGAGAGAGCTCTTCAAGAGTGCAGAATTCTCAAGCTCACAGAACATTCTATATTTTGGTAGTTGTCAACATGAAAACGGTAATACAAAATTAGAGATGATCGAAAGATCGTCCCACTCCACAACTCAAATTTGTCCACAAGTTACTCATAAATCAACTTTATAGATTTCCTTGAGTTTCGTCTTTATTGATCTCCAAACCAGTTTAGATCCGGAGTAAAAAACCGCTATCAACTATAGTCTATAGATGGTATTCCAACTTATAAGCATGTCCATAAACAAAAATTAAGCTCCATATTTTCAAATAATCTAAAATTAGTTAGTGCAAAACCCAAATAAAATAAAATATGAAGTCCCTTTAATTACAATGACAATTTACTATCAAAGCACACAAAAAGGTGCAAAATTTATCAGAAACTTTAAGCTTCCTAACAGTATTATCAACTACCGATGGTTTATAAAAGTTCAAAAATTAAAATACAGTCTAGTTTCGAAGTACGCCACAAAATAAGTATTACGAACGAAAAACTGGGAATTTAATTAACATGACTTAACAAAACCTAAAAACGTACCTGCCACGTTGAAAATTCCTGCAGAGTTCATTTCTTGGAGGCATAATTAACGATTCCGATTTAGGGTTCTACGAAGATTATAAGCAAAATATGAGTTCTTGGGAGGGAATTTTAATTGTTAAATGGGGCTAACATATTGCGTCATGTTGACACAATAAAGGTCATTATTTTTGGGTGCTTCTGTTTAACTCCTTATATATTCATCTCACTTTGCCCCAGTTTGGTACACATTATTTTTTTCATTTTCATTCTTCTACTCATTTTCAATCATACATTTTTTAATAAAATAATATTTTTCATTACATCAATAACTTTTCATTCTTTTTCAACCACACATTCTCCATCAATCTACCATTTCAGAATACATTTTTTCAAAATAATGTGGCTCAAACATATCCTTAAAAAATTGTAAAGCATGTATGCATAATTTTATTGGTATTATAGATTAAGTCCATGTTTGGTACACATTAAAATTTTCATTTTCATTCTTCTACTCATTTTCAACCACACATTCTTCAATAAAATAATATTTTTCATTACATCAATAACTTTTCATTCTTTTTCATCAATCTACTATTCCAGAATACATTCTTCCAAAATAATGTAGCTCACACACTTTTGTATTCATCCATATAAATATAAATAGTAATAAAAAAAATTTATTTTCATCCATGTCAAATTTCAACATCGTCCGTATTAAATTCATTCATTTATATACTATAAATTCACACAAATTTTAGATATTCATCATACTCTAAATACATATCTATTAGAATTTCAAAATTTTAAAAAATCACTATATTCGGCTAAACTTTAATATAAAGTAATTGAGAATGCAATACTTCTGTGTAGAGAGCCATTAATGGTGGAAGCGAGACTCCACGATTTTGTTCCTTCAAAAAAAAAAAAAGGAATAATGATAAATTTTGTCATCTTGTTTTCCTCTAATGGTAATAATAAGGAACAATGCTTTGTGTATAATGATTTTAATAATATGGCATGTTGTCATTTGACAGTTTAAAAAATAATTCATCATTTTAATTAATACTTTTCTTGTCACAGTCAACATTGTCAATGATGTACAAAAATATTGTACAAATAACATAATTCAATACTAAAAGCCTATTTGAGATCCAGTTTTTTCCCAAAATGTATTTCAAAATAACATTTTGATTGAGAATTTGTGATTAGGAATAATGAAGAGTTTTGAGTTTTTGTGTAATATTATTATATTAAAAAATGCGTGGTAGAAAATAAAAGGAAAAAAATGCATTTTGAAAATAATGGGAAGCGAGCAAGGGCTAACTTCAAATTCAAAGTAAAACATAATCCTTACTTTTTTCAAATTTTTCTTCATATGTTGCTACGTTTTCATGTATTTCATCTAATGGTAATATTTCCATTATTGTTTTGGTTTCAGTTAAAGATAATGTTTTATGATTTAGGTTTTATAATTTTAATTGAAGATGATATTTTATGATTATTAGAATTTTATGATTTCAGTTGAAAATGATATTTTATGATTATTAGAGTTTTAGTTAAATACAAATTTTTAAAAAATATAAAATGTTCAAAAGAATTTAACGATAACAAATATTAGTGGATGAATTTAGAGCATTATATTTTTATTTAATTTTATGTATGTTTATTTCGGTAAATTTATAGAAAATTAAAAACATAATATAATTATCTTTTCAAAAGTGACAAAAACTGTGGAGGTAAATAACGGCTCACTTATTTTTTCCAAGAAATTACTTGCTTCCAATGGACCCAGGTGCATTAAAAACCAAAGGTTGGGACTGGGACCATCAAAAAAATAAGTAGGAGACTTACTTGCTACTTTTTTAATAGGTCAAGGACCCGTTCAAATTAGCTCGAGATTTTGAGTGCTGGATTAGGGTTTTAACTTAAATCCCTCTGGAAGAAGAAGACAGGAGAATTACAAGAATGAATTTTAAAGAGAATATGGCAGAAAAAATAAGGATTTATGTTGGAGGATTGGGGCTGAATGTGAAAGAAGATGATTTGAAAAGGACTTTCACTTCACCTCAATTGGGAACTGTGGATTCAGTAGAAATAACGCGCAGCAAAGGCCGCAGCTTCGCTTATTTGGACTTTGTTCCAGTTTCTGACAAGGGCCTTGCCAAGCTCTTCAGCACGGTATGCTTATTTGGCTCTGCTGTTTTATAAATGGATTTGCTTTATAGGGTAGTATGTGTGTTTTACGGTAGAAAATTGGTGCTTTGGGGAAATGACTCTTTTGAAGTTAAAATTGATTGTTTTCGAATTCCGATTTCAACTACCCATATCTGTGGTAGCGCAGGTCGAAGCTAATCTGAGATGATTATATAGGTAAAGATAAGAAAAGCTCTTTCAAGGTGGTTTAACTGAAGTCATTAGGGACCAATATATTTGCCTTTAATAGAAAAATTAGATACGAATCGTTAATTTTGTGGTTATAGGAAGAGGAACAACAAGGATAACTAACATAGGCGATGCATCCGAGGCTGAAATTTTGGGGGCTAGACATTCTGGAATATTTTTGTTTTTCTCTGCGCTAACAAGTTGGTTGTGTGATTTCGTGGCTTGTATGCTTACTAGCTGAAGGATGAATTAGCTTGTTTTGCATTTTTGGACATTAGAATATTCTTGCTTTTACTCATTGGATAATGTAATTTTACAGTATAATGGGTGCATGTGGAAAAGTGGCAAGTTGAGACTTGAGAAGGCTAAGGAACACTATCTTGTTCGCTTGAAACGTGAGTGGGATGAAGATGTTGAACTTTCCGTCAATTTGCCCACACAGAATATTAATCCAGCTGAAAACGTGCTCTCTTCAGAGAAACCAAAGAAAGACCCCAGCATGGAAAAAGTGCAGCTCCGGATTTTCTTTCCCAAACTAAGAAAGGTAAAACATTTTATTCTCTATGCTATGCTTGCATGCCTTCCAAAGATTATCTCATTTTTACTCAATACCTTTTCTCTTTTTCCTAGCTGTGGTTAAAGGTAAAATTAACTGCAATTGTGTTAATTCCTTCATTAAAAATATGATTGGCTTGCAAGCTAACATGCCAAGTCTACTGCTAGAATTGAGATTTTAGAACTGTAATTGCATGAGTCACATCCGTGGATGTACTGATATATATTGTTTCGTGCTTATTGCTTTTCTTCCTGAAGATAAAAGCAGTGCCTTTTAAAGGATCGGGCAAGCACAAATACAGTTTCCAACGTGTTGAAGTTCCTCCTCTCCCTGTCCACTTTTGTGACTGTGAGGAGCATTCTGGCCCTGAGACAGTTAAAGAAAAAGCTTATAATCATGAAAGTGAAAATTTTGTAGTAAATGAGGAAGAGTTTAACATTATGAAGTCAGTTATGAACAAGATTTTGGAAAGAGAGAATTGCTCAAATGCAACTCGTAGCAAGGCTGGATTTACTATGGAAGTAAACAATTCGGCCACATTACTCAACAATGTTCCAGTTGATGACAATGGGGATGATCAAGTGAGCGATGAAGATAACCTGATAATTAACATGGTGGCTGGGCCCAATGATAGAAGTGATTTCTTCAAGGATCGGAGACAGGAAGCTGCTACTGCTGATTGGGTATGGCTTAACGCTTGATTGAATGAACTTTAATGCTTTTGCAATGTCGCTTTAAGTGCTTATTGAATGCTTCTCTCTCTCTCTCTCTTTTGTGGTTACCCAGGATTCAACATTAAAAGAACTAAAGACTTCTAATGATAGACGCCCTCGGGAAATGGGTGGAAGTCAAAAGAGGGAAACTGTGGCTTCTAAGAAGAAAAGGAGCACACCATTTGATGAAGATGATAAGAACCATATGTCTGGAAGGAAGAGAACGAAAGGTAGCCATCATATAGTCATGAATGATTCAAACACAGATGTAAACACACAACTGGAAGAGACAGAATCAGGTTCCACACAGTTAAATCATGATGCTTCCCCACCACAGAAGTCAGAATATCTGGTAAGTCAAAAGGGCAGCACAGAATTGCACACGGAAAATTCAACAAGCCATGGTACTGAAGTAGAAGAGCAACAAAATCTTATTGATACTGGCTATGCTGACAAGGAAACCCAATCAAGCCAAGTGAAAGAACTGGAAAAAATTACTGATGTTATGCCAGATATACCGAGAGCAACTGTTGATAAATCAGCCAGAGGTGCCTCATGGCTACAGAAGTCTTCCTGGACACAGCTGGTTGGCGATACGCATAATAGTTCGTTCAGTATCTCACAAGTTTTGCCTGGTGTAACTTTTGAAAGACAGGAGCTACCACTGTTCAACGACTTTGTGTTTTCAAGAAGCAATAAGCTGCATAAATCTTTTGAAAAAGAGAGGAGCAATTCTGTTGAAGGGGTTAGTAAACCCAAGGGAGGAGCCAATAAAATTTTTGCCACTGCTTCTGATAAGTTTGATGTGGATGCTTTAATAAGGAAAGAGCAGAACTACGACGATTTAAATGGTGAGAAATCCAGTCCTGAAATGAAGACGAAAATTATAAACGATAGTGAGGCTTCCAATTCAACACTTGGGCAGAATGTGCCATCAGCACTCAATCGACCATCACTAGGAGACATTGTTACGAGCGAAGCTTGCCCTTTCATGAGGAGTGCTGCTTCAATGAAAGAGTGGACAAAGACTAAAGCAGCTTTAAGTGGATCATTCAAGAAAAAAGGTAAGGAGAAATAGTCAATTAATGATTGAGATAAAATCTAGATGGGCTTAAAAACTCGCCAAGGAAAAATCCATGGACTGTCTAAAGGCTTACGTCTTATTGAATCTGATTGAGGAGGAGCATATGTAATGAGCTAAAAATTTAGATACTCCAATTTGTGTTTCTACAATTTATTGGCATTGAGAGTTGTAAGACTGTTGTTTTCCTGAACGAAAGCATTATAATGAAATGACTGTAGTAGTTGGTGCCTGGTGGCATGAAGTTTAGCCTCCGGTTGGCAAACTTTATGAATCAATTTGTAATGATCGAAAATTTCATTTGTAACCATACATTCTAATGCAATGGATCGACAAGTATTATCCACTTGTGTCTATTTATAAATTAAACCTTTTATAAATTCTAATTAATATACATATTTCTTCAAATAAGCGGAGGCTACCAGGGATTCAGTAATAAATTGGTGTGTTTTCAAGGTCGACTGAAAATCGCCTGATTCATTATGGCGGCAGAGTACCAAGAAAATAGATCTACAGACTTGCAGAACCAGAAGAAAGGGTCACGTGCAGGGCATGGCAATTAATATAACTGTGAAAGATGAAGCATTGAGGGAACATTCCGTCAATAATACAGCGTATCACTTGGGCAACCCTTTCTTTTAAGGCGTGGAATCATAAATGTTGGAAATAGGAGAAATAAATTATAACAATCTACAAACTAACCAAGAAACACAGCAGTTCACCAAAAGTACGCAGAAAATTGAGATCAATTATTCGTAGTACATCACAAACAGAAATTTTCAAGCTCCGCTTTCCATTACAAATACATGAACACCCTCGACATCAGTTTCGTGTTGCAGTACACATAATCTAATTTCAAGTCTCGAGTCCAAACATAGAGACACAAATCCAACTTATTTCTTACGGAAGCAACAGCTTCAATACAGAACCATTTAGTAGTTACTACTACCGGTCTTTGAGTTCCTGCTCAAATTGATGTAATTTCTCCCGCAGAGGCTGCAAAAATAATTTCAAGTCTTCAGTGATCCTCCTCTTATCTTGTTGCGAAAGATCTTTGTCTTCACTGAGTTTTACTTGCATCTGCAAAGAAAATGTAAATATGAATAACTTACACACTGAAGTGTCGAATACAGCCCATTTTAAAATCTTATTATACTGAGAAGGTAAGGTTCTCGAATAGTGTAATATTGCATCAATACATGTCTATCCTAATTCCTACATCATTCTGCAAAGGGGTTTTGAACGCTAGAATATAATATACCTGCAAGTCATCCAGTTCACCAAGTGAGAACTCTGGAATATCTACATGGCCTTTGACCTTCCTCCTCTCTGATCCAACAGTCCATTCTCCTGATTTCCATAACTCACTTGTGAAAAAAGTGGACAAGAAAACAATAGCATGGAAACAAAAAGGAAAAAAATGAAGTAAAGGACGACAATTCTGTAAAACAGAGAAGAAAAGTAAAGAGTACCCTTTACTCTCAATGTCAATTCATAATTGTAACCAACACGTTTTTTGTTTCGTACTGTCACCAAGAATGCCTGCAAGTCCAGTTCAATTATCATTACTAGGAATAGCAGTTGAGGTCATAACTATAAAATGAACCAATGTAGCTTTTATATATAGCAACCATATTGACATAATTAAGACAGCTTTATCACCGTTCATAATCATTTCCATTCTGCTTTTCCTTGTTTCTTGCCCATATGAAAAAACTAAGATCTCTATGCTTATCCCACTGATTAAATCCCCTTCCATTTTAAATTTTTCTGACCTCTTCTATTTCCATTAAAAAACACACGAGCAACTTGCCCATTGATTTCACTACACAATCCCAGATTTTACCCCTTATCAGCTGCACAATGCTTCATTTGTCAGTTAGCACGCTTAGGTCACGCTTGGAGCCGGATTAGGATGTATATAAAATTACAAAGGATAGCACTAGGAACATGGTACTACTGGATAGCATTCTTTGACGACATCAAGTATGTGTGCACAATGCTTCATTTGTCAGTTAGCACGCTTAGGTTACGCTTGGGTTACGCTTGGAGCCGGATTAGGATGTATATAAAATTACAAGGATAGCACTAGGTACATGGTACTATTGGATAGCATTCTTTGACGACATCAAGTATGAGCCAGAAATAGGCATAATAAATGACATTCTTCAAATAAAAATCAAAGAATGCTAACCATCTTATTCTATCATAATAACATCTACCCAATAATATCCACAATAATTTATACTAGATTCCTTGGACGTTCCAACTAGTGCACCAAACACACTTTCATGCATAAATTGACTACAACTTAGTTGAGGATGTCAAGGCAAAAGAAACCTTTATTGAATTAGAGCTAAGAAGAAGATAATTTGCAGAATGAATTCACACAATCATATAATAAAATAAAACAGCCATGATCTTTCGTGTATTTATGTACTATTTTGAAGTGACCTCTAATGATCAGTAAATTTTTGTACTGGTGGTTACCATTCAAGATGCTTATTACCTAATTACTGAACTTCTTACTGCCAGTTTCTATTAGTTTCAATTTTTCATCTCTTAAAATCAACCGAGTCTGTAACTTGTAACTCAAATAATAATTCTCACAAAAGAGATAGCAAACAGCTATAAAGAAGAAACCGATGCTCAGCAAAAACATATTATGCATCTATCTTATGTGTAAGAATAGATCTCTAAGTGGATCCTATGTTAAATCTCTACAACAAGAAAACAAATTTAGTTTGAAGCTAATAGAAATTTATGGGACTGAACAGTCAAATCATCTTGGCCATGTAAGTAGTTACGAGCACTCACATCACCGGAGCATCTGGTTACTTCTGATATTTCTGCTCTGCCACCAGAGAACTCCAGGGTCCCCACAGACACGAGCAATTCCTGCAATCGACGAGCATGATATGTAAATATCTAGATTTTCTGTGATCACCCGGATCAAGCATATAACATGATCAAGCTTGGATATGCAAACCAGTTGTTGGGATTGAAGAGAGTGCTTACTTGGGATTTAATTAGGTATATTTCTTCGAAGGTATTTGGTCATTCCACTAAAAGGTTGTTTCTCTATTTAGCTAACTTTTAAGCTTATGCAACTAAGTTCCAGTGTGTTTCACATTTCCTGTTGTTTGTTGAGATAGAATTGTTTTTTATAATTTTAATTCTGATTGACGATGTCTACAGCAACAAAACTTTTGAATATTAGAAGAACAAGCCAAAAGTAATGACAGAGACAAGAACATTAAAAAAATTATGACAAATAACCCCCCCCCATTAGGCCACAACCAGGAAATGTCAAGGATTATCAACAGAAAAAGTTGTTGCAGCACAGGCTAGATAAACACACCTGGAAAAACATAAATGATTACAAGCATACAGACCTTAATTCTATTGCTTGCCCACTTATTCAAACTCTTTTCTTCCCATGTTCCAGCCTGAAAAACGAAATAATGATTGACATGATGTAAATAAAAGGTGAACTTAAAGCATAACAAACAATAATGTATAAACTTGAGGTCAACACATATGCATGTCATATGCAATAGCACTGAAGTAAGATCAAGTGAACTTAAAACTAATGTTTTCGAACCAAAAAGAAGTATAACAATAAGTTTCAGTACTGATGGATAAAACTTCCTTAAATGTATAATTTATTTACATTATAAACATACAAACTCTATGGAAACAAACTCTGGTTTAGTTAATAAAAAAATTTCTGATAATCTCTTACTTCTAGTCTCTTCAACCTCTAGTTTGATTAATAACATCTGGAGAAATTTCAGCCCAGACAACCCACATGCCAGATGCAGATTTAAGAGTTATAACAGTTCAAGAAAGAATAGGCCAAAAGAGGAAAAAAGAGAGAAGGGAAATTTCTAGAACTTGTCAACATGTAGTTCATTATCTATCTCAATAATTGATAACTCGAGTCTCTAAGAAGTTCTAAATACAGGTAGTAATAGATGCATCCCACAGACATTTTTATAACTTAATGCTGGTACTATGTCAAAGGGCCTTGAGATTTTTTTGAATGGTACTTGTTGGAAACTCTGTTCTTGAGTGTGTTGTAGCCATGAGGAACGGAAAATTATTTTTATTTCTTAATGAGAGTGTCAGCTATCTGCTACCATAACTCTTCATCACACTTTCGTGCCTGATGAGAAGTTTCAACAATCAAGTTGTGATGATGGTAAGAACGAATGCTTTAGTATCAAGGCCATTAGTACATTGGGTTCCAGAGGAATTCTTTTTTAAATTTGTTTCCATCAGAATCACTTGAGTAGGTACAAATATGACTCCAATCCAGGACACACTCAGTAGCAATAGGTTTTTTAAGGATAAATGCTCAATGGCATGTATCCTCTTCTTGAACAATTTCTATATCATGGCATTGGAATATGAGTTCTTGAAGGCTTATCACCATCTGGAAGAGTGTTGGAGAGCCTTAATCCAACTCCTACACTTCAATATATATGCTCTTGTTGCTAAACTTTTCCCCTAAATGAATAAAGTTTTGACCGTATCATCTCCATGTCTTACAGACGGAAATGCGGTCTAATTAGTTTGTTCTTAAGCTAGCCATCTTAATTCATTTTGAATGGATTTTTTGAAAATTGTGCACGTATGTAGTTCCTTTCCCCCCTGCTTATATTTTTCTTCCTCAATTCAGGATACACAAAAATTGAAGACAAACAGGAAACTTTCTAAAGAACAACTCCAGATGCCAACTGTGCCACTGACATGGAATCATATTCATCCTGAAGTGCTTCTCAAAACTAGATTCAATTACAGTCAACGAGCCATTCTCCATCCATAATCAGGTACTTTACTTTATAGCACTGAAAAATGTTATCTTCCACTTCAGCACCATAACTCAAACATTTTTCAACTTCAAATACATCGAGTATGAAACCAATCTATCTCAACTACACTTCGTTTTACAGAACGGAAAACAAGAAAATGTTTAAATATTTATCATTAAATTAACAACTTCATACAGTTTATTCACGCAGAATAACGTAAATATATATTTCTTCGACAACAATACAGTTATTAACTCTATTAAGGGATAGAATCCCACGTCGAATAAAGATGAAAACACTAGGGCTGTCCGTAAGTCGGTTTGGTTCGGTTCTGCTCGGTTCCAAAATTTTCGAGTATTTAATAAATGGGCCTGTCGGGTCCAAATATAATTATGGAACCGTTCGGGTCGGATCGGTTCCTTTCGATTCCATGCTATAATTAAATTTTTTAACATTTACAGTAACACTACATAAATATAACTAATGACATTTCATTTGTAACTTTTACAAATTAACGTAGCCCAATTCAAAAATATATAAATAACTAGCTGTCGAATAACATTAATTCAATGCATACAAATACCAAAAAGTAGATAATAATATTAAACTGTCGGTGATCTATATCAAAAAATTGAGGCCCAAAGCTTAAAATTATGAAATGATCTGATTTAATTAATTAATTTGTTAATTTATTTAGAAAAAAATAAAAGAATTTAATTGATTCAATAAATAAAATAAAAAAATTATTTAATTTCGATTCTCATTCGGTTCTTCGATTCTTGGTCTAGACCCGACCCATACCCATCGGTTCTCGATTCGGGTACCCGTTCGGATATTTAACTTGTGAAGAATCGCTCGGTCCGGTTCGAAATTTTTGGACACCCCTAGAAAACACAGACAATTTATAAGAGTTTGGACTACTCCTCTCGATAAGGTTGACCTTTTAAGATGAACCTCAAATCTTAACCTGATATCAAAGTCTATTAAGTTCCAACGAACGATTCAATCCAATTAAAACTAAAAAAATTGAGCACACGTATTTCAAAATTGATCTGCTCAAATGAGCTACCATGTTGCGGGGACATGTTAAGGGATAGAATCCCACATCGAATAAAGTTAAAAACACGGACCAATTTATAAGAGTTTGACTACTCCTCTCGATAAGGTTAACCTTTTAATATGGACTTCAAATCTTAACATGATATCAGAGCATGTCCAATTTTGCAATGTCGAGTGCACCCAATATCGATTTATTCACAATCGTTTGATATGGTTCACGCTGTACGTGAGAAGGCGTATTAAAGTCCCACATTGGCGGGTAATATTTACACGATCCACTTAATAAGTGAGAACAATCCTCCCCTGACAAACGGATTTTGTTAGATTGAGTTGCGCAC
>CAIGRR010091414.1:0-18613 GCA_903798365.1 Fraxinus sp. 1973-6204 | reverse complement strand
CACTTAGCTGGTATCTACTATCGGCGCACGACACGTGTCGGGTCCCTTAGAGTGATTCGGGACGGGTCGTGTCAATTAGACTCCATAATCAACCCAACAAAATAATATTATTCGTCCAAACATGACTGGACTAACCTTCATCACCTTAAAGATAAAGAATAATTCTTGAAATATACAGTACACTGTCTTTTCTTCTTAGAAGAGCCATGGGAACATATCTGAAAATAATCCAATAAGTTGGGAATCAATCTTGAAAATGAGATTTTTTTCTTATCCCTTCTACTCTAATACTTTCTGCCTTTTCTCCACTTGACATTATATCAAAGGAATTTCACTCAATAATGTCCTTAAATCTTCTTTAACTTCTCCAACCCTTTCACTTGCAGAGAAAATGGCATCCAAGGGAGATATTGTTGTGAAGACGGGAGAGGACGATTTTTCATTATTGAACGAATGCCATGGGAAAAAGAAGAGATTACCTCGTACTCCACAAGTACTTAAGAATGTTCTAGGAAGGTCATCATCTTATGTACTTGCACAGAAATACGTAGATTGTGTTTACCAGTATCAACCACAACAAGATTGTGTTTGTCAGTTCAAACCACCTTCTGAAACTGAAGAAGAGATGAAAAGTGTTACTCTTGAGGCCACCAGAGTTTCATCATGATGGAATTTTGATTGAATATTGATCAATATTTTTAGTACTAGACTCTATTTACAATCTTGTAAAATGTGTAGTAGAGTTGAATATGTTAATTGGTTGAATAGGCTACTCTATTCATTTCTTCGTTAAGAATAGCAGGCTATGTGCTCTTTCTTCGTTTAGTCCCATTATCGTACATGCAACAGACTAAAAGTTAGCTTTCATAAAAGTTACACACAACTATGAAGTATAGCTCTTTGCAACATTATCACTCGCATCCCATCGATACCTTCGCTTTAGCTCATAGGATCTAGATGGAAGGGAAATGCCCTTTCCCCATCCAATCCGTTCTAGCTCCCAACTTAGGCTCATGCTCATATAAAGGACGACTAGACTAGCTTACGGCTTAGAGTCCCTTTCTTATATGCTTACAATGTGTTAGTTGAACTATGCTACAAGTACATGTAAGATTTCACAGGGGGGTGGGGTGGTGTGTGTACAGGTAACTCACATGGCAGGGGTGGGGTCAATTTTTTTAATTTTTTTAAACATGGTGGACCCCACACACCATGTGAGGGGCCTGTAACCAACCTGTGAATCTTCCCCTGTACTTGGGGCTTAATTCTAGTTTATATGATGCACCAGTCTTTACCGCATATACACAATTTGTCTTTTATTAATGTTGAAAGGTTCTATAACCTTATAAATAGATTACTAGTCGATGTCACGTGCATTGCATGAGTTTTATATTTATCATATTTTCATTAGCATATGAATTGTAGTTTTTTTGAATGTTTTTGAAGAAATCAGGGCCGACAATATTTACGAACATCAGTTAAAATTTACATAATCAAATGAAAATGTCTGTAATGAAGAAGATATGTTGAAAATAAACAAATGATTATAACGAAAAGATATCGCATTTATATCAATTTCTACATGATGTTAAAAAAATTTGCAACATGTTAATGGTTTTTACAATCTCATAACACCATTCCGTCACACATATGTTAATAAAAATAATACATGAATGAGGTTACATCAATTGTTTTGCTAGCATAGTTTGGCACATTTGATATTTTTCAACATTTGACACGGTTCATCTGATTGAGTTCAACTTGAAGATGGCGTGCAAAATAGATAGAAGAAGATACTCCGACTTTTCAAATAACCCAAAAGGCTCTTCAAACCAAAGTCCAACTACTCACCAACATCTTTCCCCTACCCATATAACACATTGTCAAATGCTTCTATGTTTTGGCCTATGCCAATATAGAAATAACGCGTGAAGAAGTTGTGAATAGATTAGAGAAAAAGGAAGACCAGGAATTAATACAGTAGTATATAGCACTACGATAAATGAGTATTTTAGTTAAAAATTTGGGAACTCTATAAAGGTGGAATGAATTTATTTTATAGAAAAGGGAATTCTAGGAAAAAAATATATATAATTCTATTAATACAATTAGAATTGTAAAAATGTGGCAATAATTTAACACATGCGATGAAGTATGAAACACAAGTAGCATAAATAGAAGGGAAAAAGCCAGACCAATGCATGTACAAAAATGAAGAACATTCTAATGAAATTACTCTCGTTATCTTTGATACAATTCTACGTTTAAGGAACTCGATTGAAAGAAATAAATATTTGTATGAATTGTATAATTCATTAAACAAATGAAGTACCAAAAATTAACAATTTCTTTCATAATTTATTTATTTATTTTTTGTTGTTATGCAAATGGTTTGCCGCTTCGAAATGGGGATCGACTTGCTGGATCAGGTCGCNTTGTTATTTAGTAATATAGATGTGTATAGAATGGTCTCAGTTTTCAATAACATCAAAACAAATTAACAATGTTACATAGTTGAACTGAAAAAATTGTTAGATATTTTTTCATAATTTATTTATTTGTTTATTGTTGTTATGCAAATGGTTTGCCGCTTCGAAATGGGGATCGACTTGCTGGATCAGGTCGCGGGGTTGAGGGGGTAGTACCCCTCATGAGGGCTCAAGGAGAAGACCTTGAAAGGGAATTTCAATTTCCGTGTATGTGTTGAAAATTGTGTGTGGAAAGTAACGGTTTTTTCTCCAACAGATACACCTATTCATTCCAACAGATACGTTGCCCATTTTCAGATATAAAAACGATATCAATTCAATTTTCGGAGCTACAATCTTGGTCGGTGGAAGAAATGAAGAAGAATAAAGACCATGGGTTGTTTTAATGTGTAGAGGTTAAAAAAAATGGTCGAACACAAATCCATGTCTACGCTTCGCGCACGCGGAGACACAGGCTCCGCTGTGAGACATGAACTCCGTGTCTCCGCGAAGCACGGGGACCGTGTCTCCCTACACGCAGAGACACGATCTTTTTCGGGTGGTCCTTGCTAGAAAACACCTCCACGCCTGTTCTAAATTTGAATTCCATTTGTTCATAAATAAATCTTTTTGTTAAATAGTGTTTTTTTAAAATATCTCTTAAGAACTTTATAATTTTTCTCCAGTTGCTTAGTTTTACATCTTGTCGTTCTGTTTTGGAACCAATTTTCAATTTATTTTTCATTACAGAGAAAATAAAATCAAATTCTTCAAAATAGAAATAGAAGTTGCGAACCTCCTTGATTTCCGACGCCAACAACACAGTAGGGATCTTAGCACCACTATACATTGTCACTCTCCAATTCCTTCTAAATATATGAGTTTATAAACGAGAAGAAAGAATAATGCAATTCAAAGTCTAATACGACGTCGTTTTTATAGCAAATTGAGGAAAAAATGATGCGTATAAAACTTGAGGACTTGAGGAGTGAAAATCGAGAAAAAGAACAGTAATATCTCATTGATTACTATTGCATCTACAATACTCCAAAACTGAATTTTTTTTATATAGTAGTGATAAAAGAAGTGCAAGATGGATAAAAAAAAAAGAATATCCTCCTGTTTTCACTGGCTTAGTTGCTTATATAATTTCTCTTATTCCTCTATATTTATATTCCACCAATGAATAATCAATTGAATAGATGACGCAACAACCTAGTAGTCCATGTATTTGGTCGGATCAAGTAATGTCACCTGCTTCAGTGGTACTTAACACCAGCCTATATGACTTATTTTTTTTTCCTGTCGAGAAAAGGAATATTGGGAACAATATCCTATTTGTGCCTTAAAATGATATAATAGGAAAGATCAAGGACCAAATAAAAATAGACTGCTCTTTGAGCCTACCAAATCGTCACTCCAATAGACCATTTCACTCACATACACAGACACTGCCCTGCAAATTTTCTGGCCGCCCATGGCAGCAGCGCTGTACACCACGCGCCGCCCGTTAGCCTCCCTCCTCTCCCGCGCCATCTCTTCCCGGCGCTTCCGTCTATCCCTACCCCTCATCAACACTGCTTACGCCACTACCCACCTACCCAACTCGACCATTATTCCTACTCGGTTCAAGACATCCGGGTCGGGTTACTCCCCTTTGAACGACCCGTCTCCTAACTGGAGCAACCGCCCGCCGAAGGAAACAATACTCCTCGATGGCTGCGATTACGAGCACTGGCTTATAGTGATGGAGTTCAATTCGGACCCCAAGCCCACTGAAGAGGAGATGATTAATGCTTATGTCAAAACCCTAGCCTCCGTCGTTGGAAGGTAAAACCACAAAGAAACTTCCGTAAAAGAAGTTGAATGATTTACAAACCCCATTTGCTCGAGTGATTAATTATCAGAAAAGTATACACATTTGTCTAAATTTACAACGACAACCAAGTATGCGTGGAACCCAACTATTGTTTTGTTTATATTCTACCCACTGGACTGTAAGAAAACAAAGAATGTTTGGCTGGGCTTAGAAAGTCCACTTTAAGTAATTGAGTATTTGAGTTAGTTTAATAAATAATTATTTTAGATTTGTAAAAATTGAAAATAAGTAAGGGTAAGGGTTACATACAAATAAAATTTTAAGGTTAGTAAACCATGCTCTTAAGTATTCCACACAAGTGGTCGTGCATTGTGCTAAATAATGATGGTTTAATTGCAACTAATTCATTGTTAGGATGGGAATTTAGTGTAGATTATGCCATGGCACTGTACATTATACAACTCCATGCTGAGTTTCTTTTGTGCGTGTAAAAATATGTATACGTACATGGGTATAGCTGAACTCCATTTCTTAAGGACTTGTATTATATGTGCTGGCAATGTAAGGGAAATTTTGCTGAAGCAGCTTCAGTATTGTTTCATGTGCAATAATTTTTATACATCCCGCATGTATTAGACCCCTGTTAATGCTTGTTGGGGGGGTGTTTAAATTATAAACACTTTTGGTCAAACTTATTTTTTATCCTCACATTCCGTGGACTCACAATTACTACTCACTTAGCTGCCACTCATTTCTATCCTTTTATAATTTAAACCAATTATAATAACTTCCCAAACATGCATGTAACGTCATGATATGATTGCAAGAGTGCTTGTGTATTAAACAACAGATGTATTCGTTTCCTAGTTCTATTTATACATTGATATACGTCTTATATTAAGGTAGACATGTGTTTGCGTTAAATTTTCGTGACTATTTTTACATGAGCAATTGCATGTTTTTGCAAAAATCTTGCACACAATTGTGCAGTAGAAGTTACAAATTATTGGTTGAGATTGCACCACCATGTACAATGGGATCCAAAATATGAAATGGGATGATTTATTTTTAACATTCTTGTTTTCCCGACTACTTTTTCTTTATAGTGGCTTGTGAGTGTGAGAGAGATGAAGAATACTGGCATAGGGGAACCCATTTTTTCAATTAATTATGGGATACTCAGATTTTATGCCTTTTAATGTTGATCTATTTGAGAGGCTATTAATCTTTTCCTCTTTTTGTCATAGATATTGCGATTTATTTAAAAAATCTAAGGCCCATTTGGTTTTTCCTTCCTCTGAACATACAATTTTTTCTCCCCTCTTCCCCTTGGAACCAAATGTTTTTTTTCTCCCCAGGACTTCATTATCAAGTATGAGAGAAAAGCTTCATCATCTCGTAGTTGCTACTTTTTTTTAATTTTTTTTTTTTATGTCTGTTGACTGTATGTCTATCTATGCACACATTGTTTATAAATACATACAACTCGAGCGATTTTTTGTGGCGTTTACTAGGATTTTTTGTAATTGGTTGCTTTGTGCAGTGAAGAGGAGGCAAAGAAGAAGATTTATTCTGTTTGCACATCAACATATACTGGTTTTGGTGCTCTAATCTCTGAGGAGCTTTCATACAAAGTCAAAGGTATAAATTGTTTTTCATGTGTTTTATTGAGTCTTTTGGGCTTCTTTAGCCTAATGTTGGTTGTGCTTCGTGGTTTAAGTTTTGGTGTAGTTATCAACATTGATGAATTTTCATGGATGCCAATTAACTCCGGGATTGGCTTTGGTGTTCAAATTTCAACATTTTTTTGCCTGTGGGCAACTCTCATCTGCATGAGATCATAAGCTTTAGTTTGATTGTTCTGGAAGTTATGTGGATTGGGGTTTAGATTATGCATTGGTTTTTTCATATTTCATTACTGGCTTTTGCACATATAATTTCCCCTCTACTTAATGTCTTAATCCACTATGAATTAGAACATAATAATCTGTATGTAAGAGAGTTCGATGTGGCTGTTTTCCAAAGAAGTAAATGAGGGTTCAAGGTTCAAATAATTGTATCTTACACAGTTACACTTGATTTTTTTAAGTTTGGCTCGACTGGTTATGGTTTTTTGACATTGATAGGCCTACCTGGAGTTCTGTGGGTTTTGCCTGATTCATACCTTGATGTACCTAATAAAGACTATGGAGGTTTGTGCACTAAATTTTTTGAATCAGACTACAAAGTTCTTTCCATCCTCTGGTAATCTGTAGTCAATTTTGTATCTTATACAGTATTTTTTGAATCAATAGGTGATCTGTTCGTTGATGGAAAAGTCATCCCTAGGCCACAGTACAGGTTCAATGAACGACAAAATACGAGGAACAGGCCTCGGCCTCGATACGATAGGCGCCGAGAAACAATGCAAGTAGAAAGGAGAGAGCCATCACAGGCAGTGAATCAGCATAAACCTACCTCCACAGGTGAGCAGAATGCGTCTCAAGGTGTTGGGGGAGGCTATCCTCCGAACCATGGAGGATTTCAGGGCAACAATGCATAAATAGATCTTGAATTTGGAATGTGAAATGGAATCGATATCTGGTTTTGCATATTATTGCACAAAGATCAGCCCTCAATCTTCATTTGGAGTTCGGAGCATGTTTTGTCTGGAAAAATGCATGCTACCCCTACTTTTATGAGGTTTATAGATGTCAATATTGTTTATGCTTTCTTACACAGACCATTTTCCTTACAATTTAAAACTTTCGGCGTACGGGTCGTCTAGGTCAGCTGTATTGGTCTGCAAATTTTGATTCCTCTTGTTTTCCTTTGTTATTCAAGAGTACTATCCTTTCTGTGTACTTTTCCTTTACGAAACGCAGTCTAAAGCAACCGTAATATCTCTTCCCTTGGCCTTTTCTTGTAGGTTACGTTGTGTGTTTATAAGCACATTGGGCACTCGTCTCTCACAAGTCTGTCTGTAGGGTGAATTTTAACGTAATGTGTTTATAACGATGGTATTAGTGCTAAGCACCCATTTTCGGGGTGGATGGAGCCAACCCTAGGTGGATTACTCTCGCTATAAGGTTGAGTCGCACAACTGTTAAAAATGGGCTGTCATGAACGTTGATTTTGTAGGATTTGGTTCTTACCGATTATTTCAAAATCAACGTCACTTGTGAAATGCTGGATTTATGAGTTTATAAGCACATTGTACACTTTTTTACTGGTCAATTTTACTTGCTTGTGAGGTAGCCACCACAAGACGACACCGGATTGAGCACTTTGATCAAGATTAATTACTCAACTTTGCAAGCATTGTCAGACAAAATGCTCCCATAAAATTATCAAAATATGTTTAAAAGTAACTTTTAAATCTAAGAAACAAGTTTGGACTTTCCTACCAAACGAGCCCTAATTTAAGTTGCAACTTCAGGTTTTCATCTATGACCAATTACAGTTTTAAAAGGCGAACATTTTACAGTTCTGGTATAGCCAAGACCTGTAAAATATATGCTTTAATTTTCAATAAATATTCACAGAACTAACCAGCAATCCCCTCTTAACTTTAAATATACACTATAATCCCCACTCATCACGAGTTGAAGAAGAAAAATGTGCCAAATCCGGCATAATCAATATAGTTTTGCTCCATTTCGAGCTTGTTATGTTAATACTTCGTTAGCATCTTCCTCGTTTTCTAGTTGTATGATCAATTGTTCCATCACTTTCTTGTACATAGGCATGTAATGATCTTTAATCATAGTCCTCGACAACCGGAGCTTACTGTATAATTCTCGTGGTGTCTCGTAGATACCAACTTGCTCGTCTACCGAACCATTGTGACTTGAATCGTTTGCCTCAGATAAAGGTATAGAAACCATATGCATTATCTTACCAGGCGGATAGAAATGGAGATTCTCTGAAACATCTGAGGAAGAAATGGGTGTTCGACTTTCAACTGCATCTGACAGTACCTTCTCCTCTTCGGTAATTTCCTCTGCTGCAGCTTCTTCTTCTTCCTGTGTGTGGACACCTGCCTCACTCTCCTGCCTCTGGAGTTCCTTCTCGAGCTCATACCATAACTCGCCTTCTGTAATATTCTCCAGAGTTGATGTAGCGACTGCTTTATCCGCATGACGGAGAACATCTTCGTCATCAGTCTCGTCTATCCCCGATTGATCAGACAAAGAACAATATTCTGCCTTGTTTGCGTCCAGATCTCTGCTTATTTTTTCACTTGCAAGAGATTCTGATGTCTCAGGAATAAGAGGGATGGCCTCAGGCAAATCGTCCACTTTGGAATCAGCTGAAGGAACCACAGCACGACGACGGGGACCCATACACGTCCATGATGAAATGGAAGAGCGAGTCCTAACAACTGCTTGAGCTACATCTTGTGCACGCTTCATCATGACCTGTATTCCACCAAGTAGAGGTCACCTTCCACAGTACGAAAACACAGCATTTTTTTTTTCTAAATCTGAATAGCAATAACATAATATACATAATGAATATTATACAACAAATCAGCCACGAAGTAGCTTCGGCTAATTAATGAAAGCAACTTATCATTGTATTCAGTTTGCAGGGAAGAAAATAGCAGGTCTCCTCAATGAATAAGAGAACGCCTGCTAAGCTTAAAGGTCAAAAAAAAGTTACTTTTAAGTAATTTCCAAACAGGGTTAAGTTACTTTTTTATTACTTTTAATAAAAAAAGTTACTTATTTTGTAAATAACTCTTTCCTTACTGCAAACTAAGTAACTTGCTCGTTTCTAAGTTTTATCGGTAAAAAATTATTTATTGTAAAAAAATTTATGTATACCTTTTTAGTTTAAGCATGCTCTATATCTAAAACTACTATTATCCTGAACGAAGACAACATGGCCAAAACATTTTGCTTAAATTCGATTACAATAAGTAATGGAGGAAAAAGGCTATTATTTGCTTCCACACAGAATTGTTCCCATCAAGGGCCGTGACTGTGTAACATCTAACCTCAGTGCTGCTCGAGACAGGTCGAAGAAGTGCACCTGCACCAACAACCCTTGCTTTAGCATTCGCTATAGATGGTAGACGAGACCCAAGAGCAGTGGCAGATCGATAAATGACCTTTAAAATTCTGTAGCGCTCGACTTGATCACGCAGATCGTTCGACCAAGATGATGCGGTTACCTGATGATACAATGGGTTTCATAAGGATTTGCAAATTCTAATTGCTAAATGAACTAGCTCAAAGTAAAATTGAGATGAAAAAGAGATCTCATTTAATGTTTCTAAAAAGAATAAGAATTTCCATACCTCTGAACGAAGATCATCCACAGAAGCAGCTGAGAATGTAGGCACCAGATCAGAGCCATTGATAATTGTAGTGATGAAGTGTTTTCCTGATTCCGCCAACTCCCAGGTCATACAGGCAGCTGTAGGCGAGGTAATTGTAATTAAAAAATTTAGAAAAGGACAATATTCTTCTTTCTCTCGATTAGAAGTAACAATAGGTGCTCAGGTGTTCTTTTTCCACTTTCGATTGAGTAAACAATTAAGCATACATCACACTAAGGTATTGATATTTCAAAATCAACATTACATCACCATTTCAACAACAATGATAACAAACTAATAAATATGTTTGGCTCATGTTTATAAATTATTAATAAATACTCAATTAATTTTTTATTCACACATTTTTGCGAGACCCATAATTACTAACCACTTATCTACCACTTATTTCTATCTACTTAGGGTTTAAACCATTTATAAAATCTTCCCAAACATGCTCTAAGTCTTACTCGATAAATTTGAAATCAATTAAGTGAATCATTTTTCACTACTACATTCACTCGATTTGATCTATTTGATGGGAATCCCAGTAGACATATTATATCTAATATCTTCTAAATTGAATACTTATTTTAAGAATCATAATTAGGGGTTTATTTAATAGATTTTCTAGTATTATATTAAGCCATTGTTTGATTTGGATTAAAATCCAATTAAAATTTCTAGTCAAAGTTAACAATTAATTTTAACCACACATTTCATGGGACCAACAATTTTTCAACCACACATTGCATCAACTTTTATCAAATTCTACTAAAAATCTGATTTTAATCTCTACCAAACAAGGCCTAATTGTTTTCTACTAAAATTATATTAGTTTAAACCTATATATAATTAGTTGCATTGTAATATTTAGACTTTGATATTGAATTAACTGATATTTTTTCCTCTCTTTCTCTCAATTTCATTATTGTTTGATTTTGTTCATTGTCAATTTGGTATCAAAGCAAGTCACTTTGGCCAAGTAAATTTCGTGAAGTTTCAATAGGTATTCAAAAATGTAGAAAATCCACATCCATTAACCAGTCGCCATCCTCTACACCCATCACCACCTTTACCCACGGAAAGACCTTGAACCACAAACCTATAATACCAAAAGCAGCAGCAGCAACTTAAAGGTGCAAAATCAGTCGGTAGAAAAAAATCTTCTTTTTGTTTATTATTATTATAAAGGAAAAATCAATATTCTTTTGTTGCATATTGTGTACACCGGATTTGTTCACATTGAGTTCGTCCTCACCATCACTACGAGTGATCCGAATTTAGTCAAAATCTTTGCAACAAAGTCAAACATATGCCCTTGGAATCACATCGATCTTGTGAACAATTAGAACTTGTTCATGTCCATGTACAACGTGTACAAACCACCCAAGTTGTTCTCCAAACTGCTCCAAGATGGTGCCACATTTACTGGCTGACATGCATTCTTCTTTCTTGTATTATCAATCAAAGTATGGTCACACATCCATCTTAACATCCTAATTTTGTTATGTTCAAGTTATGGACAATTGTTCTTTAACGACTCAACACAAAGCATCATAAAGCACAATTTGTTCAATAAGCCTTTTAACGTCATAAGAATCTGTCTTCTCATAACATAACATCCTTGTAGCACTTCTCCATTTCACAGTTCGTTTCAATCATATGCATTACACAATCTTCAAGTGGCTCTTGTTAATAATCAAACTTAAATACCTAAACAATTGCTCTTTCAGACAACGTGAGAGTGACCATTGTCCTAAATCCCACTATAACTAAAAGGGGGGGCATTCCATCTTTATTTCTACTCAGTGTACCTGTACATTCCAAAGCACTCTAGTTTTTTAACTTGTGATTTTCATTCTCTTAGTTTCATTTACTAAAACTATGTCATCATCGAATGATATGCACCAAAAGACCTTGTTATGGATATATACCTCGTCAAGTCGTCTACGAATGAAGAAGATAGATAAAAGCTCAAGGCTTAATCTAGATGCAAGACTACATTTAAAGAAAATTATCTACTACTACCGCCACTACAAGAAACCTGTCGTATTCCGTTAGATAATATCCCATGTCACCAAATCCAAAAGGAAGGGGGACCACTATGTTATGGAAATGACGTTTGGAATATAGCTTAGTCAATGAAGCACACTGCAACACACCTGGTGCAAAGGTGACACAAGTGCTCAAGGATAAATCTTTCTGTTCTCGAAGGATGTATGTCAGCAGTGCAGCCGTACCACCACCAAGTGAGTGACCAACAATCTGGATAAAAGACGGGTAGCTTGGTCATATTACTAACAAAAGTATATGAATATATGCAGGAACATATAGCAAATCAACTTTCAAAAGAACTAAGCTTAACAAATTTAAATATTTAAAAGGCATGGAAACTACAAATTATTAATAATAATTTTGATCACCAGATTTCTTTTCATCTGAAATGATGCCGACCAGAAGGGCATTCCTTTATTTTACAATAACAGTTCAGTTGAGAAACCACGAGCAGGACATACACAAAAACAGAAACACTCTTGACCTCCCACCTCCACCCAAAAGGGGGAAAATGAGAGAATATGAGAAGAAATAAGAAATAGTATAACTAGCAAAGCATACACAGATATGATCAACTTCTACCTTGACTTTGTAGTTAGGATTTTGTTCAAGGGCCTTGAGCAAGAATGGAGTACTTAGCTTCGCTATCCAGCGTGCAGCTGCAACCATTCCACAGTGTGCATATCCCAAAACCAGATTGCTAATTCCACCATCATTTAAAACTGAATGGTGAAAGGGGACAACTGCACCTGTTGCGGCAGTCAGTGTATCTTTAATACTATGAGTACCACGAATAAGAAGAAGGAAGCACTTCGAATTTTCATCCCGTAAAATGGTAAAAGCAGGTTTCAGAATCTGCAAAAATAAATTTTAGGTATCATAAATTAGCAAGAAAAATAAGTAAAATATTTTGGTGCTCAGTAATGGACTATAGATAATCATACCCCTGCTTTGGGCTTCTGAAGAAGGACATCTGCTTCAGAGTAGCTAGAAGACTCCAAAAATATTGGAAATGGCTTCTTTGAGAAAAGATAGCAAAAGGTTAACAATTTCAAATAATGATACAATTGGTCAATGATTTCTGGGCCTTTCAGTTGCCCACAATTTTCGCCAGCATACACACTTGCAACTTGTAAATAATCCTGCAAAATCATTATACTCAATTGCACTTCAACTCTAGATCCAAAAAGTATAATCTATGAAAGTTAAGGTGTTGTAGACAGAAAACATAACACAATTTAGCCAAAAATGTCGGAGAAGGTGAGATTTAGTACATTGAATGCACGTACTCTTGTATGATTACTTACGCAAAAACTAGTCTCTCATCGCTAAGTCACAATGATATATACATATGAGAATTTTAGTACCCAAATTTTGTAGAATGCATTAGGAGCACAAAAAAGAGAGCAACCATA
The DNA here is from genome assembly GCA_903798365.1 of Fraxinus sp. 1973-6204. Taxonomy (NCBI): domain Eukaryota; kingdom Viridiplantae; phylum Streptophyta; class Magnoliopsida; order Lamiales; family Oleaceae; genus Fraxinus; species Fraxinus sp. 1973-6204. The sequence continues at coordinate 5,551 of CAIGRR010091414.1, read as the reverse complement.
ACATGCATGGATGAAAATTCATCTGCTGAAATTACACATGTATGATTACTTACGCAGATAGTAGTATCTCATTCCTTGATTTATAACCATTCCCATAAATCACACTTTTCAGCACCTTCCAAAGTCCTTTAAAGACTATGTACAAATATAGAAAAATGATTTATTCTTTCTTTAAATGCACTAACATTCTAACTTCCTCAATTTACTGTTCAAACTTTACAATAACATGTTTATAAGCTGAAGAACAGTCAATAATAAAGCAATCCGAGCTAATATTCCATTAGGAATCGAAAAGCTATATTACCACAAAATTTCTGAAGAATCATCAATTCATGAACAAACTCATAAATTTACGAAGAACAAGCAATCAAAGACTTCGACTTTATCAACAATCAGGCTCCATAAATGGTATACTTCAAATATATCTCAAAAAATAGACAGCTTAACCATAAATTAACATTAAATTTGATAAAGATGCATAAAACAGTAAATAACAGAATAAAAATTCTAAAGGTATTAACAAATTTTCATATTTTAAAAAAAAAAACCTACCTGCCTTTTAATAAGATAATTAATTCCGAAAGCCAAGTCACCGATCGGCCATTTCCCGAGAGTCTCCGAGTACGTAAACCTCAGGGTCTCCGATAGCGTGGAGATCGTCTCTAACCACGTGGCAGGAGCCTGAGCTGGACGCCGAGCCAGCCTCTTCTTCGCAGATCTACTCTTCGATTTAGAGCGCTCACCGCCGCCAGAATCTTCCTCCGCCGCTGCCGATGACATCCGCCGGCTCAGCACGTAGTACAAAAGCATAACCGCCCCCGCCGCCGTCGCCATTGTCGCCACCGCCATCAGATCAAAATATAATTATACTGATCTCCACGAGTACATATATCTATATGCTATTGATCATCGAAAACAATTTTTATGCAACAATTGCAGCTGAAAATGTTACAACATTTTGATAGCTATAATATATAAAATAAATTATAGTGTATATAAAATGAATTGATTATTAATTTGGGGATGAAAAATTATGATAAAAATTAGGGATTTCGAGAGAAAAAAAACGCAGTAATACATAAACAATTATGTACACGTGTACGTGTATATATAGCCTTTACATACACATGGGACAAATAAGGTATTAGCTTCTTACGTTTTAATTTTTTATATATTTTTTTATATTTATATTTACACGTGTCAATTTCTCAATAAAAATGGTAAAATGACAAATATGCTCTTTGTTTAAATAAAACAAAAATAAAATAAAAATAAGGAATAAATTGCAACCATACTCCCAAAAATTTCAATAAAATACAAATAAATAATTAGAAAAAAAAAACCAAAATCATGCCCTTTTTCTTCCACCGCCACCTTCAATCGTCGGAAACACACCCAACCACCACTTGAGCCACTGGAAACCACCATCACACCACCCGACCATCCTTCCGAATTCTACCCCCGCTATCACAAAAAGATCATTGCCCAACCAACCTCCATCCCATCATCACAGAGTAGGAAACTGGGGAAGGAAACTTGAGAGATGCACCGGTAAGACCTGAGAGAAAAACTCGTGATGATGTTGAAGTGGTTGTTGTTTCAACAAAGAATGAACTTGGAGATGTGAAGCTTAGCATTGAGAAAGTAGCAGCTAAAGTTAACTGCTTGAACGTGGCATCCATGGCATCTGTGTGCGTTTGACAACGGGTGTGACAAAATTGAGCTCCTGTGAACCACAATTCGCTGTCTTAACATCATTTTCATTGAAACCACCCATCATTTTAATCACAGTTGTCGGATTTGACCCGGACACTGACCTGGACAATGCAGTGGGTCAATGGATTAGAGGTTCAACCGATAATCCGGTGGTTCAACCGGTGAGTCATTGCATAAAAACCTATAAAAAAAATTTAGGGGCAAAATTAAAATTATTTATTTATTTTTCACTAATTATTTAGTTCTATAAAATGAAGTAAAATGTTGGACCAAAATTTTTTAATAGAAAATATTTTTATAAAAGCTATAAATAAGCTATAAATGATTCATTGGTTAAATATAAATTATTGCACACAGGTAATACTAAAATACTTGGTGTTCAAGTGGTTAGGAACCCTTTATTTTTCTTAGAGGTCAAAGCTTAATTTTGATCGACTCAAGTGCATTTCTATCAATTTAATTTGATAGGCCCAGTCAAGGGTCTGGGTCGGGCCGATTTTTATAACTTGATTTCAATTCTCTTCTATCAGTTTTCTACAAGAAAATCAATACCCTTTTCTCGAAACTCAATATTGTCATCTGGGCTCTCCTTGTTTTTCTCCTCGAATGACTCATCTAAATATTCTCTCTCTTTCATAATCACCTTCTAGAATAGATTAAAAAAAAAAATCTAAAACGTAGAGGAAATTGATAAGAAAACTTACAGAAAAGAGAACTGGAAAACAAAAAGAGCAACCGATAAAACTTCATAGAATATTGAGAGCTTTTGCATGCCATATCCTCTCTCTCCTCTACCTCTCTATCTCATATAGTCATATGTGCGTGTTTGACAAAGGCGTAAAGCTGGCGAATCTGTGACAAACCAAAGTAGAAGTCCAACAACGAGCTTTGTGACGTCGAAAATTGTATAACCAAAATTCAAGCCAATTTAAGTGTAAACAAGGATTTTATTGATAATTACTTATAACCTATATGTTTTTTTTTATTAAAGGAGATATTTGAAATATGAAGTTGTTGGGCTTTCTTTCTCTCCCTTTTTCCTAAGGATACTGTCATCATTTTTATAGGAAAATGATGAGCCTATATCTTTCATATTTCTGTCTTGTCAACAAAAGTGACGGGCTGGGAACCTGTGCCAATGGTTTAAGTCCTGATTGGTTGCTGTCAAATCAACATACAGTATCGAACTAGAAAAATATGCCATGGCATATTCCCATTGGTTGTTGAGGTCAACTCCATCATGCTATCATGAAACCGACCTTAAATGGGGTCCCCAGTAATTCATGAATTGATTAGAGAACGAAGCTATAACATATGATTGGTGAAATCGATGGGCGCTGACGTAAGTTCTTCTGAATGTCATTAATTGATTGAATGTTTTGACATTGTACAATAACTCTACCATCATTACATCTCCTCAAACCACGACGGTCATAAGTACTAGCTGACTTTACATATCCAACCTTAATTTAGCACGAGCTAAGTGCATATAACAAACATACTTAATTAGATCACATGTCGGATGTCAACAAGCTCTCTGAGTGAAATTGATAGGTTCTGCATGCTATTATCATCCAAATATCCAATTCACATGGGGGAATTCAAATTGAGACACAAACATTCATGGGTAAACTGCCAATTGCATCAATTACACAACCAATTATTTAATTTCAGCTACGAGAAAAGAGGAAAGAAAGTGATTTTTGTTTTTTAAATTTGATTTTTTAATTATTTATTTGGGATTTATTTGTATTTTATTGAAAAATTTGGGAGTATGGTTGCAATTTTTTCTATATTTTATATTTTATTTTATTTAAATGAGAGGGTATATTTGTCATTTTACAGTTTTTTGAATGAAAATGGATGAAATGATGATTTCCACAATGAAACGTGGAAATATGGGTGAAAATGCAAATAATTGAAATGTAAAAACGTTTTGCACACTAAAAGCCAAACGTAAGGACATTTTGTGTTAATAACCCGAACAAATATTATATAATAAATGCAGAGGGAGAGAGAGAGAGGAGCAGGTGGGTTAAAGAAATGTTTGGCTAAACCTAAAGTTACTTTATATTTCTAATTTTAGTTGAAAAGCATTTTTAAAGATAAGGAGTAAAGTTTTCAATGGAAATATTTCGGCAAAGTTATAAATAATGGATATATACAAGCTTGAAAATGTTATAGATAGGAGTGTTAATATGTTCCCGTTACATAGTAGGGTTAAGATCGATTATTGTGTTAATGGTTGAGCCTTAAAGGGTCGACTTTTTGGAATATCTGCACACTTTCATTTCGTCATTACTTTTATTTCAGCATCTATATCTTTCCATCTCTCTTATTTGCTATACCCCGAATTGTTATTATTTTATCTAAAGTCATCGAAAAAATAAAATAAAGTGAAACCCTCTCGACCCAAGTATATTCTTTTCTTTGAGTTCAGTTACTTCAATTGGATCATTAAAACTTTTCGATTTTAATTCAAAGTACACATACCCAAGAAAGTATATTTGAACATGATGTATTGCTTATCCCTTGGGCCACCAACGAATGATGTCGATAGTATTCTTTTTTTCCCCCAATTTGAGGAACTTTTTGTTACTAATCAACCAAAATGTAAACAAAAACATATAAAATAATAAGCCATATTCTTAAACTATGTCTCAGTTTGAGTACCATTCTCTAATTTTTTATTTTTTTCATTATTCATTTTTAAGGTTAAATATATTCACCCCACATTTTTTAATAACTAGATTGCATTCTAATGCATGGAAGGTTTATAACGTTTACATGTTATCACATTTATGTTTCAAACATTTTTCATAACATTCTTACTCTCAAATTAACATAAATTATTCTTGATTAAGATTTCTCTCCAAAATAAGCAAATTTATCTCAATAAAAACTTAAACAAATTAATACAATGTTCAATCATAAAATCTTAACTTGCAAATTCATTCTTTCTGAAGTAGATAGATAATATATTATCATAAATCATTATTTTTGTAAGGAGCCAATAGAATGTCGACTAAGTTTCAAAGTATAAATTGAACCAATAAATAATATATCTTAGGTAAAATACGTTATTTATTTAAAAAATTGGGTAAATGGTTCGATTTGGTTTCGACGATTTTTGAGTATCGAAACTTAAACTGATTCATTTTCAAATGGTTTGGTTCGGTGTTGAATTGAAAATTGACGGTTTAAGGTAAACTCAAACCAACAGTTTTAAAATTGCAGATTTGATTCAATATGACAGGTTGACAATTTATTTATTCATCTCTAACCGCACATCCTTAACGTTACGGAGGTCGGACTATTTTGCCATCTCTAAGATGGTTTTCTTTGGGAATGGATGGAGTTAGCCTAAGCCTATGTTTGGCTTGTTGTTTATAAACACGAGTAATTTTTTTTATCAGCATACTTTGAGAAATTTACAAGTATTTATGATTTGCGTATAACTTATTTCTATTTATTTATAATGACCTTCCAAACATGCTATGACTATGAGATTTCTAAAGCTGTATACTTTGGGCTTCCAATTGAGTCGGCCCTCTTTATTCGGGCTTTTTTTGAATTGTTGCGTCGTCGACATTTTGCCGCTTTTAACAATTTTTATGAATTTTGCCTGTAAAAAGATCGATGAGCTTCATTACAATGAATTTTAACTTGATTACAAGTCAAGTCTCAAGTCGAGGACTCTTACATCTTTTAAAAATAAAAATTTATAAAAATGATACTTCTTGATCAAAAACGAAAAGGTGAGAATCTTGACTTCAGGTTAAGAAAAAATGCAACTTTTGCCAATCTTTTCGTTATCAAACTTAAATAAACATAT
>CAIGRR010091364.1:0-15966 GCA_903798365.1 Fraxinus sp. 1973-6204 | reverse complement strand
ATTTCTGGGGTTTAGCCATTTATTTTGAACCGCAATATTCTCTAGGTCGGATATTTGTAGCTAAAGTTTTATCGCTGCTTTCAATCGTGGATGACACATACGATAGTTATGGAATACTTGAAGAACTTGAAATTTTTACTAAAGCAATACAGAGGTACACACATCCACACCATATATACAATTATAGTTCTTGATCAACCTTTAAATAAAATTGTGTTCTCTTAGGTGGGATATTACTGAGTTGGATAAGCTCCCGGATTACATGAAACGGTGTTATCAAGTTATCTTGGATGAATACAGTAGTTTTGATGAACTACTCAACAAAGAAGGGAGATCCTATGCAGCTCATCACACCAAAGAAAGAGTATTACCTTCTTTCCCTTAAATACATGTGACATTTAATGAACCAGCTCATCTAAAATTTTAATAGACGACAAAGTGACATGTTTATTTATGTATATTTAGGTTATAATTGTCCCCTCAATAGCATGCCAAATTCATTTCTTCAATATCCCCTACACCTGCACAAATTTTTCAAAAATAGGTAACAATGAGAATTTAACACAAACATTTGTTGCTATATACAACACCATTTTGAAGGACTTCGTCTAAAAGTTGAAGGTATTAGATAGGATGGTTAAATATTATGTTTGGTATGATGAATTGGTCAAAACTGTACAAGATTGAGTCATGTGAATAATGTCATATTTTACTTCATATCAAACATGATCGATCCATAATGTTTTCTTGATTATAATTTGTTTGTACTAATGTTTTTTCTACTTTTATGTTTGATCTTGGTTTAGTTTAAACAAATGGTGAGGAGTTATGGCACCGAGGCCAGGTGGTTCTTTGGAGAGCAAATGCCAACATTCACTGAGTACCTAAGCAATGGACTATTTACCAGTAGTTACTGCTTAATGTCTGCAGCAGCCCTCATGGGGGTGAAATCTGCTACAAAAGAAACATATGACTGGCATTGGGCCAATCCTAAGATTCTGACAGCTGCTTGCTCCATGGGTCGACTGCGTAATGATGTAGCGAGCTGTGAAGTATGAAATTTTAACTAAAAGTTCAATATTAAGTACACATTGAACACTCTCTAACTTTGTCTAATCTTTTTCACTTGCAGCGTGAAAACAAACGGGAACATGATATCCTAGCTATTGAGTGCTACTCGAAAGAGCAAGGGGTGTCGAAACAAGAGGCATTGGATAAATTTCTTGAAATATCGGAGAATGCATGGAGAGACGTGAATGAGGAACTACTGAGGACCGACATCCCAAGGGAGATTCTTGTACGAATTCTCAACATTGCACGCATTACTGATTCGAGTTACCTGAACAACATAGATGGTTACACTACTCCAGAGCAATCTATGAAGCGTCAAATGTTTATAACAGTAGTGGATCCCCTTATCATATGATATAGAGGCATACCAAGAAAGAGGCTGAAATGATGAAGCATGATCACTTCGTAATAAGTTCTCTTCTTGTGGAAGAGTGCGGTGTGATTAATAAGACTACGTCAGATGTCTAGTGAGTGTGGGAGTCCTATTTTTATAAATAACTAGTGGATGCACGTGCGTTGCATGTGTAGTAGGCAATGTAGTATAAGTAATAATGTTGACATTTGGCTATGGGGTATTTCAATGAACTATGAAACATGTTTGAAAGAAGGATGATTACATTAGATTATACGAAATGTGTTTACGGGTACTTACATTAGTAGTAGAAATATAAAGTAAAAAACAAGAGATATTACGTGCCATACTATAGTAATATATTGAATAAGCAAAAATGTAGTAGTCAAACGCAATAGTTTATACATTTAGTTATCGAAATAGAAAGGTATATACATAAAAGGAGAAACTGACGCAAGTTACAAGAGAATGTGAAAATAATATCTTTAAGAATTTCATTACTAATATCTTTTCTCATCGTTAAATAAATATACCTTCCAATTGAATAAAAGGTTGAGATTTTCTCTTGGGCGTCAGTACGTTGATATCCAATTTAGTATTGTCAATGTACACTTCTCTTCGTCTTTTATTTTTCTTAGACACTGAAGCCATCAGTTCGAAATATATGCTTTCTGTGTACATTGGATGAGAATAAACACAAATTAATTCAATATCATAGGAAAAGTTCAAAGAAATGTCGTAGATTCTCATTCATATTCATGCTAAAAGCACTTCTCTCATAATATCCCATCATATATTTCATATATAATTATATTTATATAACCAATATTCCTCTACAAAAAGTGTTAATAAGATACCTAACACACAAAACAACAATTGACGACTAAATGCTACCAATAACAGAAAATTTTGCCCAAACTTTGTGATTGATTTAGGTTTTGTCTCTCTGCCTTCAAGAGCACTTAAATAATTATCTCCTACTATTAATCAACATTTCTTGGCAAAGAGGGAATTCCCGATGTTAGCAAGCAAAAGCTCCATCAATGCTAAAGAGAAAAATCTCCTGCCTAAAGGAAGGTTAGTCATAATCAAATTTCCTACAAACAGATATACACAAAGCTAACTCTTTCCTTTGGAGAATTAAAATATTCCTTGCCCTAAAATTAATCACGCAAAAAAATGAGGTACATTGCACTCATGTAAACAACTAATAAACTTCTGAAAGAACACTGAGTCCATTTCATTTGTAACAACCAAACAAATTTGGTACTTGTACATCTTCCTTCAAATACATTCTCCATGCTTCAAGTTGTTCTGATATTGTCTCAGACGCAATCTCTTCGTAATTCATTCTCCTCTCTCATGTAATGTTCACAATCGATCAAGAGTTGAGCTTCCTTCTATTTATCATCCTTTCATGTCAGTTTGGATGGAACATTATGTCCCACTTGGTTCTTTCCAAACATGCCCATTATGTGCTTGATATAATGTCCCACTGCTGCAAAAGTGTAATAAGCTGGTACAAACTTCACTTTGGGGCAGAATGAACTATCTAAAATCACAACTTTCTTTCAGTAATCCCAAATTCTAACTCGACTTCAATAGCTTTGCATTTATTGTCATCAACCTAGATGCATGGAAATCACATTTCACTCCTTGCCATAAACAATTTCTTCCAACTCCTCCCCAAGAGGGGAGGGAGAGATTTTTAGTAAATAGAAAATTAGATGAAGGCAATTACCATAGAGTTCGAAAATACAACTATCCAACAAAAAACTTGAATTCTAAAATGCCCAATCACCATTGCCCTTCACGGCTTAAGAATTTAGAGGGAAATTAAGAGTTTTTACAGTATTTCCCTTCCCACACCCTCATATCTTTCTCTCTAAAATAAGAGTTGGTTAACGAGGGGGCATACTTGGTAAGAAAGATTTTTTCTCGATCAAGTCATGGAAGGTTAAAATGTGAGAAATTTGTCTTGATTGATTGGTGTCCGATAATTGTCGAGAGGATACAAGGAACGGCGAAGAATAGACATACATTGTACACTACTCAATGTCTGAAAAGCCCCAATCCAATATCTAGGCATTTTACCTCTAGAGGCGAGGTGCAAGCCTTGACATAAACCAATAGACAAATTAAAAAGATACAAAAACATAATAGGCTCATAACACACAAAAAAAAAAAAACATTTAATATTAATCCATAATAAAGCAAATTATCAAAATTAAAAATTCTAACTTGCAAACAAAGGTTGGATGGAATGATAATCTGGATAAATTACATAGATAAATCCCTTGTGTTTAAGTTTAAGTTTGTTTTGATTGTTTGCAATGAAGGTAGAGTAGCTCCAAGCTATATTTCCATCGATTTACTTCTCTCCTCTTAATGTAAAGGTTTCGTGGTCCCCGCTGGTGTTTTCCTTGATTATTAATCTAAATGTAGTGGTATTATCCAAACCCCACCAACTGGCACAAGCGAAGTAGGACAGAGAAAAAAAATAAAAAAACAAGAATTCTCCTCTACCATCGCTACTTATAGGATTATTAAGGAATCATTGATATTTTTTATTCTCCAATCACCCTCCCCATTGGTATCAGATTTTTCTCATTCTATATCATCATCCTCTAATACCAAAAATAAAATTCCTAGAAAAGGCACCACCATAAATGTGTGAACACCATAGTTACCTTAAGGCTTAGCCTCAAAGAGCATTATATGGAAGTCTCATGCGAGGTGAAACTCGAGGCATATGCCTCATATAGTTTTTGAACAATGAANTGAACACCATAGTTACCTTAAGGCTTAGCCTCAAAGAGCATTATATGAAAGTCTCATGCGAGGTGAAACTCGAGGCATATGCCTCATATAGTTTTTGAACAATGAAGCATAACATTTTGGATTTGGCAGAGAGTAAATTCTCATGTGTTAGCATTTGGGGTTCTCAAAATCTTTAGAGGTCCTTTAGAATTAATTTTTTTACCTAGATTTCTTTCCCTAAATAAAAAACTAAAACACAATAGATATCTTCCTGCTTCACAAATGCACTCGTTTTTAACCTTCTGTAAATTTAAATCTTCGCAACGACTACAATGAAAGCTTATGAGTCCATTTTCACTAAAAATTCTGGCAGCTATTACATGGAGATAATCATAATGTTCACAAATAATTAACAAAGAATCTGAAAGAAAAATGGTGGAATGCGCTAATTACCTTTCTCGATGAAATTAATTGGGAACCAAACCCAAATCGATCCAATCTAATCACAAAATTACTCTTAAAAGCTATGAAGTTTGGATAGAGTTTTCGACCACTAGGTCGATTAATATGAGATGGAGGAGATCCGACGTCTGATTGTACCTTCAACGCTACTTTCCTTAGCTACGATTTCATCAGAGATCTGGGAGTTTTGGGAATAAATGAAGGTAAACCCAAATTAGAGCTTGGAAGCGGCGAGAGAGTAATTGGAAAGAGAGAGAGAGTGGGAAGAGAAGAAAATTCTGGAACAGAGGATGGCTTATTTTACACATGGCTAACTTCCAAGCGGCTCAGGACGAATGGCTCGAGAGAAATGGCTTGTGAACAGTAAAACAAGTCCCTCTTTTAAATATAGTTAGATTAGATTAGATGTATTAATATGTACTCGACCAATGTATAATATTGATGTTCACATGATGCTTATGCTATATCCATGTTTGATTCAGCTGAAATAATTAATTAAAATTTAAGTCTTTGGATACCCTTAAGTGATTAAAACCTGAAAATTAGGAGGCATCTGATAAGTGTATTTTTGTACACTTATTCGAGCCATATTACTAAGCTTTTGTGTAGTTTTAGTATTTGATTTTACTTGGGTTAATTTTATTTTATATCAGTTTTGGACCCAAGTATCAAAAATTGGAAAATAAAGAAGGATTAATTGGCCAATGTATGGAAGCTTGGGGACTAATATGCATTTTAGTAAATGTTGAAACGCTAAAATCGAAATAATTTAATGTGGAGAACAAAGATGGACGAAAGAATGAAGAAACAAGATGAAAGGAAAATTCTTGAAGTTTTTATAACCGGACATGTGCCCTGTTATATAGATCGGGCGGCCACCCGGCCTAAACTTCAATTACAGGGGTTGTTTGATATACCTGGACGCCTACTCCATTTCCTACTGGGTACACGCCCAGGCTCAGTCAGGAGTTTTTTTTTTTTTTCATTATATGATTTCAACTCTTATGGAAANTTAGTGGGGTGGCCGTCCAACCCTAAACTTCAATAATAGGGGTCGTTTGTTATGCCTGGGCGGCTGCCCCATTTCCTACAGGAGCCCACCCAGGCTAAATTGGGAAAAAAAATTCTGATTTCCTAATTTGATTCCAACTCTTATGAAATCAAATTTGGGGACGTCTTTTAAAGACTTAGGGCCGTCAGGATTTAACGTATTACAACACATTCTAAGAGATTTTGAGAGCATATGAGGAGGCAAGAAACGCGAAGGTCAATCTCAAGACTCGAAACTTCAATTTATACTTTATTTGGGTGATGTCGATTCTTCAATATTTCTTTTGTTTTCTTTCTTATAATAAGTTAACCTAGCTTTCTTTGTGCTAGGTGAACGATGAACCATATAATATGAATTTTTAGTCTTTAGTTTTATATACTTAATATTGGAAACACGTTTTTGGATATTGAATGATTTATATGATTTTCTTTTCTCCATAATTATTGTGCACGGTAGTTGTGTGAATGTGATGGCCTATTTTATGCATTCAAAAGAAGAGAAATATGCTCAACATATATAAATTGTCATAGAGTCCAACAGGGGACGGTAGTTGTGTGAATGTGATGGCCTATTTTATGCATTTAAAAGAAGAGAAATATGCTCAACATATATAAATTGTCATAGGGTCCAACAGGGGATAAAAATATACCTCTATGCTCTATGTCAATCTTTAAGTGTTCATAAAAATTCATGAGTTTTCGTATGTTCCCATCCGTCATAGAAATATAGGTTGGTAAAAAATGAGAGTATGTTTAACATTACTCGAGAGAGATCATTAAATAAAATGGGAACACTGATTCGTCAAAATTCAATCGTGTTGTCAAAGTATAGAACTAAGGTGAGAATTCATTATTACATGAGAAATTTGGGATCCTGGTACGTTTGTCATCTATTAAATACATCAACTTGCATTTAATTTAGTTAAATTACTCATAATTGCATAAGAAGATTAATTTATTCAAAATCTGGTCACAAACAAACACATCATATTATTCTTATGGTTAAGGTCGTGATAATTAAATTTGACCTTATCAATCTATGTGGGACAATACTTGGACTTAAAATCAATTTTACTACTTGTTAACAAACCGTACACTTGCGGTGGTTTTAATTCGAAATATACTTTTGTCACCAACTTCATCCCCCATTATATGACCCAAATGACCTCCATCTGGCCTCAAATTTGAACATGAGTTAGACCAATATATGCACTTTCATATGCCTGGAGATCATTCGGGAAAGTTCACTTTTTCTTGACATTTTCCGGCGGTGAGAATATTTGGCCAATTTTGGGTAAAAACATGAATTTACCTCTTTTATGTTTGTTTAAGGAATGTGAGTTACATTATCTTCATTTATTGGATACATACCCTATATCATGAAAAAAAAAATTCGAACGTGACATGATTTTTACTTTTTGGTATTCCCCACATGATCCTACTTATATGTTTATTACTTCTTATACTTGTATTTTCTATTTTCATATATATGTACAAATGCCACCAAAAAAGAAAAGCCACAATACAAGAGAAATGGAAGTTTAAGGTTAGCAAGACATTAACTCGCTGTCAAAGGGCAATCACAAATCTTAACGATGGGGATATACCAAGGATCTTAAATGTTGAAAATCGTGAAAATTTTGAAGGGAAGTGGAAGGATAAAAAGTTCTAGTAAGAGAGGCAAGTTGTAATTGATGATTTTCAGGGAAGATTACTAGAAAGGATTATCCACCATTATGGTTGGGGCAATGTTGTTGGAACTCCTCATACAGCTTATCCCACTTTAGTGAGGGAGTTCCTCGCCAACTTCAATACTGAAATTGATACCCCAAAGTCATCACATATGAACCAAACATGGGGGTAAAAGGCAAGTGGATTCAACTCAGCCCGATAGTGATTGACGATATTACGAGCTAAACCGCACTAATATAGAGATACTACCTACTTCGTACGGATTGGTTCATGAATAATTAGTTGACCTCGGAGTTTAGACTCTTTCATATCTTTACCTCCACTAACGCCCATCATATAACCCACCGGAGTAGGTTAATGGAGAAAGGGCTCTCCTACTTTATCTTCTGGCACAAGGGCACAAAATTGAATTGGGATCCCACATTTTTCACTTTCAGACAAGAGCTAGCAACATCAATAGATCCACACGCAGTTTTATATTTTTCTGCTTTATCAGTGGGATCTGTTTGGTCATCAGGGTTCCATTTTTGTCAAATAAAGAAGTTGCTCCCCAAATACCCCAATCATCAGAAGGACAATAGAGAATTCTGAAGTTCAACTTAGAGGGACAGAGAGAGTACATAATCTCGAGCAAGTTCATCCCCTACCACCGAATACTTTAGATGTCGACACAACCCTCCTGAGTAGACGTTGGCTCAGATGTATGTAACCTAGATTGAGTTGGGTAGATCTGTTGGAAACATAACAAATATTTAAGAGGCGACACAGCGGAGGTAAATCAACATTAAATGAGAGCTGCAGAGAGTGAGTATGCAAGTACGAGGGTTTCAGCAAAGTGATGATAGCACGTGGCATGATCAAAGAACAATCACTTATGCATATGATCAGGTACACGAGAAAATGCTATATTTTGGGAATCGACTGGAGGCAATTAATCAGACGTCAACCAGATAGTAAGAACTGTCAAGTCCTTCAGGACCACTAGTTCATCAGGCCAGCCAGACCAACTTGATTCTTCCACTCATTTGCATCTATCTCTGGGGATTTTCTGATCATTTACTCCTTTATTTTATTTATGTTTATTTTTACATTGGGGATAATGTAATCTTTTTGTTTAAGGTGGGGTAAGTATTTGGAGAATTAAGATCTTTGTTTCTTACTTTTCAACTACTTATCGGGTTTGTATAAATAATTTAATAAAAAAAATCAAAAGATAGTGTCTAGTATAGTGTTGAACGATTTGCCACCTATGACGAGATTTGTTTGAATTGAGGATAGCTTTAGCTAGAATTGGAGAACATCGTATCTTATGTTTTTACTTAAGTACTTATCCATGTTAGATTTGTTTACTTGAACACATAGCCATCATTGACTTATTACTTATATTGGAGCATGATTTGATTATGTGGATTTAATTGTTGATGTGTTGACCTAAGTTTGAATATAATCTCCAAATCCTTTATATAGAAACCAAATTGACAAAAAAACATTTTAGGGGTGGGAAATTTAGTGCTTGTGTTTATAGAAGTTCAATGATTTAAAGTTTTTGGATCAGATCTTTGGTTGAAGGAGTTTGGGTTAAAGAGTCTAGAACGGGCACTGACAAAAGTTAAAATTCGAATCTTATATCAAAAGAAAATGTGATACATATTATGCTCTCTTCGTAACCTTTATGACTTGAGTTATTAAGTCTATTAAGAATTTAAAACATGGTACCCTATGATTATCTAATTTGGGAGTTATCGGTCTAAAGCTCGCTACAGGATTCATTTAGAAAGTTAATAGAGAGAAGTTTTGCACATAAGATGTCAATGAAAAAGAGCAAATACCAAAATATATATTCATAGCAAAAGAAAGGAAAACGGATTTAAATTATCAAAAGAAAGTGTTGCCCGATAAAGATTTTGAGATTTGAACTCTAGAGAGAGAAATTTCTACCGTCTCTCTAAGTGTACAAGTATCTAATTATGATCAAATTGTGTGGAAAAATGCATTTTATTGATTATTAGGAACCCACATGTGCGAAAAATACCTCGGGATTTGTGAGAAGAGTATAAGGAGTGATTTTGCGCGAGAGGTGCGAGGAAACACTAACCACACCAGGATTGGAATTATGACTAAATCAACAACACTTAATTGGTTGTGTTCTAGTGTGGATGCGAGTTCAATATTGGCTAATCACACACACACACACACACACACACACACACACACACACACACACACAAAGTTTTGTTCTAAAGTGTTGTTTAAATTCGAACCTAAGGCATATGGTAAGCCGTTTAACGTTCAATTTGTTATTGGAGATTTGTTTAGGTTAGTGATATGGTTTATTCCTAAGTTTTGTTGTGTTTTATTTTGTTCGAGGACGAACAAAGATTTTAGTTTGGGTGTATTTGATAAATGCATTTTTTGTGCACTTATTCAGGAAATATTACTAAGCTTATGTGTCATTTTAGTATTGTATTTTACTTAACTTGGGTGAATTTTATCTTATTTCAGTTTTGTATCAATTTCTAAGCAATTGGAAAAGAAATAATGATCAATTGGCCAATCGATGGAAGTTTGGGGACTAATATGCATTTGAGTAAATGTTGAAGCATTAAAATCGAAGTAATTTAATGTGGAGGATTAAGGTGGAAGTAAGAATGAAAAAGGGGCCGAAAGGATAATTCTTGAAGTTTTTATAACTCGGCAGCTACCCAGTACCGCCCAACCTAAACTTCAATTACAGAGGTTGTTTAATATGTCTGGGCTACCGTCTCTTTTCCTACTAAAATGTTCGCCCAGTTTAAGTTAGGAAAAAGATTCCAATTTCCTTATATGATTCCAACTCTTATTGAGAAAAATCCTTGGATGTCATTTAAAGTCATAGGACCATCTAGAAGTAGTTACTACACATTACAACACATTCTAAAAGACTTTGGAAGCATAGAAGAAGGCACGAAACACAAGTATCGATCTCAAGACTCGAAGATTCATTTCAAGCTTTATTTGGATGATGTCGATTCTTCAATATATTTCTTTTGTTTTCTTTCTCATAATATGTTAAGCTAGTTTTCTTTGTGCCAGGAGAACGATGAGCCATATAATATGAATTTTTAGTCTTTAGTTTTACATACTTAATATTGAAAACACATTTTTGGATATTAAATGATTTGTATGATTTTCTTTTCTCCACAATTATTGTGCACGGTAGTTGTGTGAATGTGGTGGCCTGTTTTATACATTCGAAAGAAGAGAAATATGTTCGACATATATAATTGTTATAGGGTCCGATAGGGCTTATAAATATACATCTATACTCTATGTGAATTTTTAAGTGTTCATAAAAATTCATGCATTCTTATATGTTCACATCCGTCATAGAAATATAGGTTGGTCATATATGAGAGTATTTTAACATTACTCAAGAGAGATCGTTAAATAAAATAGGAACATTGATTCGTCAAAATTCAATCGTGTTATCAAAGTATAGAACTAAGGTTAAAATTGATTATTGCATGGGAAATTGGGATCCTAGTACGTTTGTCATCTATTAAATACATCAATTTATATTTAATAATTTTCATTTAGTTTAGTTAATTTACTCATAATTAAATAAGTAGATTAATTTATTCTAAATTTGGTCACAAACAAACACATCATATTATTCTTGTTACGGTTAGGTCGTGATAATTAAAATTGAACTAATGAATCTTTGCGAAATAATACTTGGACTCAGAATTCATTCTATTACTTGTTAACAAACTGTACACTAGCGATAGTTTTAATTCGAAATATACTTTCGTGAACAGCGTCGAAAACAATGAAGTTGTTGTAGGTCTTTTTAAACGTTGCCAAAGAGGTCTTTGGCAATGTTTAAAAAAACGTTGTTGTAGACCTACGGCAACGTTTTTTAAACATTGCGAAAGAGGTCTTTGGCAACGTTTAGAAAACGTTGCCGTAGGTCTAACGTTTAATAAACGTTGCAAAAAGTGAGCTTTTTTTCAACGTTCAGCAAACATTGCAAAAATGGAGACTTTTTGCAACGTTTAATAAACGTTGCCAAAAGTGAGGCTTTTCGCAACACTCAATAAACGTTGCAAAAAGTCTTACTTTTCGCAACGTTTGACTTCGCAACGTTTGTCAACAAACGTTGCAAAAAAGGAGTCTATTGCGACATTTTTCTAAAAAACGTTGCCAAAAGTCATTTATAGTAATAAATGGCAACATTCACTTACTAAAATGTTGTCAAAAGACCTTAGCAACATTTATCAACAAATGTTGTAAAACGTTGCCAAAAGTCATTTATACTAATTAATGGCAACATTCACTTACTAAATGTTGCCAAACGACCCTTTTAGCAACATTTATCAACAAATGTTGCATTTTTAGTGTTGCAAATACCTCTTTTTGTTGTAGTGAACCCCTCCAAATCCACCATGTCGTAGCTCGGATAAATCCAGTTGTCTTTCATACCTTTGCTGGTATACCACCTGAAAACAACTAACCATGATTTTGCTCCAGTAACTGTTTAAGAGAGTAATGTTAATTTTTAAACCAGTGTTTTAAAAAGCACGCACATGCCTTCTATGCTCGAAGCATGGGCAAAATCGCTTCGGGCCTAAGAGTTTTGTTTTTGGAGCCTAGGCACACTTCCACTCCTAGGTGCGCTTTTCCTTTTTCTTTTTATTTATTATAGTATTTTATAATGTTATACGTTTGGTATGTATTATTTAAATTATTAAATAATTTTTAGATTGATTAAAATTTAAAAATAATATTGAAATAAGAAACACATTTTTACCTTTTTTTTATGCCTAAGCTCATCTAGCTCTGCTTAGCCTCCACGCCTAATCACATCTTATGCTTTTTAGAACACTGTTTTAAACAAATAAAAAAATGGAATGTTGACAATTATAATGGTTGGTACAATAACATTCAATACATCTCGGATGAGCAAGAGGTTTTAGAAATCCTAATCCAATAAATGACACCCTCGACTCAGATTACTACAATCGATATGATCAAGAGACTTACAAATTCTTGCATAAGAAGGATCATGGTACTTTCTTAAAGACCTAAATATCATACTTGAAAATGAGTTTTCATAATTTTTTAATTAAATAAATTATATTGACACCAGTTCTTATAATAATCGTTTAATTTATGTATTAAACATTTCACTTTCAAGGGAAAAAAAAAAAAAAACCTTACTTGTACAATTTGTTTATTTCATTGCTAAGTTATTATATGGTTATAGTGAATGAATTTTACCAAGAAGCTAAGTGGTATAGCTAAAATTTCTTGCATCCTCATCCAAGCAATTTTATATTAAAAAAAAAAATTGTTACTCAACCATTCAACACGAGTCACATCAATAATGCTAAATGATCATTCTTCGCTTTACATTGTTTTTGGCATTCCCTTTGTTTTTAGAAAATTATGGACGGGAAATGTGTTTTTTTTTAAACTATCCAACGGTATGTTACCACATGACACAATGTAAGCAATAATAAAAAAGATGATGTACATGTAGAATGAGAGTCATATAGGTACAATTGTAAAACCAGTTGCGATATGTCATTGATCAAGTCAATGACCACTCAATCCAATTAACTAGACAAAATCGATTACCAATCCAATTAATATTTTTCCGGTCGAATAGTGAAAATATATTACTAAGATAACAGTAATCTATCGAATCGAATGTTTAGACCCAACTACACTTAGAGGGAAATTAAAATAATCAATAAAAAGTAACAAGTTACTTATTTAGCCCTTGTTTGTTCCTCATTTTTTTTTTCTAAAATACATTTTTCTCTATCTTCTTTTCAATCACATTCTTCAATAAAATAATATTACATGCAATCCAATTTTTTTCTTATTTTTCAATCATACTGTTTGATCCCCATTAAAATTCGTATTCTCTTTATTCTATTCGTTTTCAACCATACATTCTTCAATAAAATAATATTTTTCATCACATCAATAACTTTTTCTTCTTTTTCAACCACACATTCTCTATCAATTTACTATTACAAAATGCATTTTTAAGAAAAAAAAATGGGGCTCAAACAAACTTTTATTGTTTCTAGACAATTAAGTTTAATGTCAAATTAAATCCTAAGTATCAATCATGTAATATAGATTTAAAGTGAAAAAGTAAATAACATTAAATTTGGTAACGAAGGAAAACTCCGTGAAGAACTCTTCACATCGATCAAACATGGCCAATCCTGTCAAAAGATCCACTATAAAAGATAACTTACAAATGGTCTGGACACAACTAAATCTTAGTAGACTTTAACCACCCAACTTGAAAATCACCGGAAAACCTTTTCGATTGTGTAACTTGTACTTTTCAAAACTCTAGATTTCTTTTCCCTCCGTGTGAATCATCAAGAACAAACCTCGTTTCGGAACAATTGGAATTCCAATTGTCTCTTCCCAATTTCAGAACTTTGAATGCTTATTCGTGAAGGTGAAGATTTATTTATTTATTTTGTATTTTGATCATGTGGTTTGGTTAAGAGAATTATAGAATTGATGTTTGATCTCTATAGTTTGTTCTCCTAATGAATAAAGGCTCAACACACGTTTAGAATGAAATATGGCTTGAGTATATATAGCATGAAGTGTTTGAGGTTGAATGAGACTGTGAAAAGTCATAAAATCGCGATATAGGGTTTAGGCTTGTAACATGACCGCTCAAGTGCCCTTGGGGTGCCTAGCGAGCGCTCACATCTTGTTAAAAACACTCAAGCTCCTAGAGGACGGCCAGCCAGTTCTCTCTGAGCTGCCATCAATATTTTCATCATATCATTCTTTTTATATCAGATTTAGTCAATTTAAAGTACATTGGAAAGCTAACTTAAAGGCTACGATTCTTCTTAAATATCATTTTTTTTAATTCGAATATTTTTTATGCGAAAAATGCACCGCAACCTATGACTTGATAATTGGAGCATAACCTGTGTGGAACTTTGACACTCCTTTGAATTCTAATCACATCCCACTCTTGGACATTTTATGATATCGTTGAGCCGACGTTGAGTCCTTCAAGACATATACTGCCAAACCTAACTCCTTGACTTTTGTTACAACTTAATAACTATGATTTTGGAAATGGAACTAGCGAATACAATTTGGACCAAACAAACTTCCCATCGAACATTCCGTGACAAAATCATTTATTTCAAAATTAAAATTAATGCAACCTACACTATTAACCTAAAGACTCAATTCCCAAATTTCAACCCAATAGCTTGTCATACCTGTTTCTTAAAAGACATGAAATGAACAATACCACGTGTAAAACAAAAGGCAACTGACAATAAAGCATATAACTTATAAGTTATATAAACAACTCGAATAAAAAATGTGTAACAACAAAATATGCAACACTACGTGCATCAATAACATAGAAACTAAACATGACTATTTGAGATATAGTTGAACTATCAACATATAATATGATGTCAATATTATACAAAACACTTAGCAGAATATCATAAGTATAAATAACACATTATGCTAGCCAGATCATCAATCATAAAAAACCTATTACTCCTAAGTCAAATATAAAAAACGTTGTATCAATTTCTCTTCCAAACTCATATACTCAACTATCCTAAAATAAATACTTATCTCTCTCTATTTTTGTCATGAATAATAAATAGAAACAAGTAACAGAATTATAAATAACACATAGAGGAATGAGTGAAAAATATGCACAAGGACACACTGTGCAAAATTCTGTAAAACATGTAATGGGAGGAAAAAACTCTTTTTGTGATAACTCTTTTTCATGGATTTTAAAATATAACATCATGTCTAGTAAGTTCAAATCACATGAACAATTATTTGCTTACAATACAGGCATAAGTCATAAATAGTGAACTTTTCTCACATGACTGAATTTAAACTTATATGTAGTAAATTGTGTATACAATCCATGTGTAAAAAGTGCCTCTAATCTCTTGTAAGCAAGACTCAAAATCTAAAATCAATGAAAAAAGACATGCAAAATAAATCACCGGTGAATGAGTATTTTCCTCAAAGTATAAAAGGCAAGCCTAGTGCTACTAGATCCTTTTAAATGAAAAGTTCATATTAAATTATTTATCGTATAACTTTTCTTTCTTCTCTCGCACTTGTACACACACACAAGCTTTAAGCCAATCACATAATTCTTTTGAAGCTCAATATTTTTATTTATTTATGGGGAATATACTTGAGTTTAGGTCGGCTAGCTAAAGGTCAATTTATATTCAAGGTCACCTAACCACACCACACCGATGATTACCATCCAAAATCTCACACACACAGTCAAGACTTACTCACAAGAGCTTAATGTGTGCAATGCGAATGATACATGAAATTACCTATACCAAGTAATTCAAATAAGTTCTAAACAAAGATAATGAAAACTTTATTCACAGTTCATTAATTTTACTAGAACTTGATCACAAAATAACATGTTCAATCACCTTAAAGTGTTATAATCATCAAAAACCCTTTTTCCTTTTTTCTTATTTTTATAATAATAAAATAAATAATGCTAAACAAAAGTGATAAAAAAAAAAAAAAAATAC
>CAIGRR010091276.1:0-34947 GCA_903798365.1 Fraxinus sp. 1973-6204 | reverse complement strand
ATTGATGGAATATGTGTGGTTGAAAATGAAGGAAAAGTTATTGATGTGTTGTAAAATATTATTTTATTGAAAAATATGTGGTTGAAAATGAGTAGAAGAATGAGAATGAGAATTTTAATGTGAATCAAACAGGGACTATATCTCAGTCTGACTTCCCATGGATCGAAACAACGTGAAACTTACACAAACGGATTAGCAAAAAATAAGACCCAAAGAACATTTAATCGAGCCATTAGAAACAAAAGCAGACTCGACAAACTTGGGCCATCGACGAGAAAAAAAGCATGACATATAAAGGGTAGAGTCCGACTTTCCATCGATCAAAGTAACGTGAGAATCACGAAAGGGTTAGCAAAATAAGATTTAAAGAACGTCAAAATCTTGTTATCATAGACAAAAGTAGACACAGCAAACTTTGGCCATTGACGAGAAAAAAGCACAAAAAGTAAAACAAACAAGAGAGATATATGGTAACGGTTGTATCCACTTCTTTTCTTCTTTTGTTTCTTGGATTTTTTTGGCTCTTCAGAGTGGAAGACTCGAGAAGAAGTGAATAATGGGGAGGACCAAGAGGAAATAAATTGGACAGAGAAAATTTAAGTAAATAAATTAAAGAGAGAGAAGTTATACAAGCCTGCACTATAAATAGTATTGTTTCATTTGTCGCTATTCTCGTATTATATAATTAGAAAGTGATCTTTGAAGAAAAGATATTGCTGAGACATCGTGCACACTGTTATGTACGATATTTTCGAGAAATACTTAACTACAAATTTTACAAGTCGTACCAAATCAAAAGTAATAACTTCTTGATTAAAAATTGCTCGATCTTGGCGGTGAATTAAGAGGGCAATGTCAATACATCGAGAGTTCACAAACATCAATAATTGTGGTGGTCAATAATTATGCAAGAGAATTGCCAAATCTTTGGTACTATTAGCATCAATTTCGTCTTTAATATATATATATATATATTAAAATGTCATATTATTGTTGTATTTTTATTCCAAAGTTTCAATCTCACCGTCTTTTATTCTGAACTTTTATACTTGTTTGAGTTTCACCGACGTCTTTTCTACTTTGAGATATTTCAATCCAAATGTCAAAGGTAATCTTGGAGTTGGCAGTTGGTGGAATTACATTAACCTAATTCGATCGTACCATTATGGAAATCAAAATCACTAGACGGGTAAGTTGGTTGCACTTACTTTTCAATCGATTACCTTTGTCTTTATCCCCCTTGATTCTCCCACCTTTAAAATCTTGGGTGCCCGTGGCCATATCTAGTGAGCCTTCGTAATCTCCCCTAGTCAACACTAAATGGATTACAACACTTTATGAGGGTTCCAAAATTCACTTTTCTGGAGGCACTCATCGATGTAGTTCATGTGGATGGGGCTATAGCACAATGGACTGAAATCACGACGTTAGTGATTCAAATTTCTCTTACTGCAGATGCTTATAAGTATTAGTATTATTAGGAAAGTACTTTAAAATGTCCATTTTTATAGAATCATGTTACACGTACAATCTTTGTCGATAACGTTGGTTGACAACATCTTATTTGGTAGAATCACATTCATCCATTTTAAAAATTATTTTTTACATCAAAGGTTCGAATTTTGACAACACATTGTTGTCAATCATATTTGTACAAGGGTTTTGCTACTCGAACAGGACCACCTCGGCCTTGTTCAAACTTGGGCGAATAATCCTTTATACAACTAGCTTTATTGATTTTTATATCACAAGGTCCATTTTTAATATTTTAGAGAGGTGAGAGACTTAGCCCCTTTTTGGGATTTCACATTTTAATAGGGAGAAAAGTAATTTTTTTGGAAAATGTGTTGTTGAAAAAGAAGAATTTTTTTTTTTGAATTTACGTATAATATTATTTTATTGAAAAATATATAATTGATAAGAGGAGATGAAAAAACGAATTTTAATTTATCGGGGACAAACATGGTCTCGATAAAAGTATTTTAAAACGAAAAAAGGTAAAAGTAGGACTGCGAGTCAAATAGAGATTTACACAGAAGGAATATTACTTTGAACTATTACACTTTCTGATTGCTAAATCCCATCAACAATTGTGGATGCGAAAAATTCAGGCGATTATTCAAGGAAAATTACAATAATTTAGGTGTTTGAAGATTGGAATTCAAAAATCAGGGACCAAGTTTCATTATTCAAAAATCAGGTAATATATTACGATCATAACTCTAATTTATCACTCTCAATTCCCTCACCTCTCTCTCGCGCCTCTTCTCTTCTCCCCTCCCCTCCCCTTTTCTCTCTCTGTAAATCTTCCCTCTACCCACCGTCGACCACCGCCATCGTAGAAGACCACCACCCACATCAACAATCCACCGTCGAACTCACGGTGACGATCGAGGCATATTTTCTCCTTCAAGACCACCGCTTGGAGCACCTGTTGGGGTGGTAGATCTTTGTTGTTGTGACGCTGCCGTGCGACGCTTTCACAGCAGCGTTGCGACAAGTGCTACGGGCGTGTGTGCAGTGGCGGAGTGGAGTTGTGGTGGTAGTGGCGTCGCAATGGGTGGGGGTAATGGGTTTGGGATCTTTTGGTGGATGGTGGTTGTGGTGGGTTTTTTTTTGTTGGGTGGTGTTATGGGTGCAATGGTGGTAGTGGTGGTGACGGCGCGGTGCAGATGTGGCGTGTGGTGGATTCGAATCTGGTTGGTGGTGGTGGTTATAGTGTGTAGTTGGATGCGATGGTGGTGGGTTTGTTGGTGGTGATATTAGTGGCCGTGGTGGTGATGGCGGCGACGGGGTGAAGGTGGTCAAAAGTGGTTGAAGTGGTAGTGTCAGTGGTATATGACCAAGTATTTGGTTATCTGTGACCAAATATTTAATTGTGACATAAAAATTTGATAATACGTGATTGAAAAATAATCTGTGATCAACAAATTTGAAAATATGTGACCAATGAAATTAATTGTGACCTATAATTTTTCGAATTTGTGACCATGAAATCATCGGTGACTAATTAATTTGATAATATGATACCACTAAATAAATTTTGACCNTGTAACCTAAAAATTTGACAATATGTGCCTGAAAAATAATTTGTGACCAATAAATTTGAAAATATGTGACCAGTGAAATTAATCGTGACCTATAATTTTTTGAATTTGTGACATCGAAATCATCAGTGAATGATTAATTTGATAATATGTGACCAATAAATAAATTGTGACCTATAATTATGTATATGTGACCATTAATTGTATAATTGTGACCTAATTAATAAATATTTTTAATTAATTACCTAATACTTGAGTTTTGAATTGTTAAATTATCTACCTAACTTTTGAATTGGTGTAAACCATCCCGAAATATGAATTTTTCCCGTTATTCAATGGGTAATCGTAATGAGTAATGCTGTGTAGTCCCACCGATGTTATAACCTCAGTTTAAGTGGCTTTAAATGATAGATTAAATGAAAGGTGAATGATTTAATGTCACATTAACGTCATTTTGGATTTTAACCCCGTGGCCTAAATAACATTAATCAATTGTAATATTTAAAGCACTGCATCAAATTTGATTGTTTTTTCGAGTCAAAACCGTTCTAAACACGCTTCAAAATCTTCAGCAGTAAATCAATGGGGAATTGTTAATATCAATGAAGAAGAAGACGACCATTAATATCCCACATTAATTAAAGAAAACATAAAGAAATTTAACTGTAAATTCCAGGCATGAATTCAGAAATCAAAAGTAAAAACTAACAACCGAGGGTAGAAAAAACTTTTTATTTCCTCCCAACAAGAAAATAATAAATCCTTAACCAGTCTTCTATTCAGACTAAAATACTCATGTATGTAACCCAGAAACATTGTTTCTTTCTTTCTTTATCTCTGTCGTTTCTTGAATTCTCCGCCTAATGAAATGTTGACGGGTCAATAGAGAAGCAACGAGTAAGAAGGGGAGAAGAAAAATCAAACAGAAGACTCATGGAAGAAGGTATGGATTTCTTCTTCTTTTTATATATATATTATCAATTCATCTTGTTTCAGATCACGATTGATATATACATTTTTTATGTGCATTTCGATTTCAATTGGTTTGATGCTATGAGGGGTTTCGCGGAAATACCGGATTTGGGGGTTTTTGGTATATTGACAGTTTTCATTTGCTTACTAGCCTGGGCTTGGGTTTTAATTTCTGGGTTTTCGTTTTTATTTGTTATTCGCATTTCATTTGGGGTTCACTACGATTTTATATAAATGCACAGTTTGATTGAATTTGTACAACCACTCAGTTGCGTGGTAATTGGTATATAACATTTTTCATGAGAACGTGTCTAAGAATGGACATTGAAGCCGCTGGTAGTTGAGGGCAAAGTAGAATCTTTGAGGCACCATGAACAACGTTAAGAAATATATACTTTCTGGTTCTTCTATTGTACCTTTGTTCGTGGTCAGGAAACTGTTCTTGAATCATCATTCTCAATGCATTTTCACAAGGTTGTACTGTGTGGTTCTTTCATCTTATCGGACTGGCAGATGTTCCGACGTCGACATTGCTTTAACTTAATGCATGGAGGCTTATTTTTCTTATTAATTTTTGGTATTTTACTTTGTGGATACAAGGAAGATGTGATGCATTTGATTTCTGAGTCTAATGACTTAGAAGACACTGCCATAGGGATGTTTTATAAGTTTTTTTGAAAGTGTGGATTGATATTAGTTCTGTAGTTAAATTTCGTGTCAGAAAACTTGTGTTAAGTTCATGAGAAAAATACTGAATGATTTTGTTGACAGTAAGTCCTCTGTTGATTAGATGAGCTGAATTTTGATTAACACATTAGTATTACCTTTGAAGCTAAGAGATACGATTTGAATAATATGAAATACCAAAAATAGATGGACATTAAGAGAAGTCCTTGTTTACTTAGGAATACATTTATGTGCTTTTAAATATGTGAAATGTGCTACAGTTCCAAGGTCATGATTTCCTGATGTTATATAACAACGTAAATATTATGTTGTTTTGAAGGGTATTTATGTGTATCTGAACCCGGAAAATTATGTAATACCATTGACATTTATGTGCACTATTAAGGTCTCTTCTCAATCACCTTTATAAACTTTCTGTATTATTTCCGCTTGAAAATGGAGAAACAGAGAAATTTTAAGCTAAGTTTCCTCCGTGATACAATAATGCCATTTTGTTGATTTGATCCTTGCAATCTAGTCTAGTACAGATCCAAGTTCACGGAATAAGGTTTTTAATTGTTTATTTGAGCATGAGAAAGGGGAGTTGGTCCTAGTACTGTGTAAATCATGAGTTCAACTCAGAAACCATTGGGTACTTAAGTTGGACGTCAATGTGCACACTTACTTTAATGTGCATTTAGCTTATCATCTCAGATATTTAGTATATGTTTGTTTCCTGTTAATCGTTTAGAAACATGTGAGGTGCGTTCACAAGATGATAAAGCTCTTCTCGAGAAAAGCAAGAAGAGGACAGTGAAGACACGGGCTCAGGTTGATGCTTTGGAAAAATTTTATGATGGTAAACTCTCTCTTTCTGCATGTCATGCCTCTCCATATGCTATCCCATTAATGTATTATCCTCATAACCAATTGTTAAGAAGAACTTGTCCGTTTTCTCAGAACACAAATATCCTTCAGAATTGTTGAAATCACAACTTGCAGAGTCATTAGGACTGTCAGAAAAGCAAGTTTCTGGATGGTTTTGCCACAGAAGGTTGAAGGACAAGAGATTATTGAATGGGGAACCATCTGCAATTGGGAGACAAGATCGTTCAAGTGGGATTATACAGGATCATGGCAGTGGATTTAAGCAAGATTCCTGTGGTAGCACAAAACAAGGAGGAGATAGAAATTTTGACACCAAGGAAGTTGAGAGTGAAAGGTTAGTCGGCCAAGAACTTTCTGCTGCCGACCTTACATATAAGCCTGGTAATCTCTATACCAGTAACTATAATCGTATAAATGATGCATCATCAGGAGGCAGTTCATCATTACGCAATATGTCTTCCCATCATAATGGTGACTTCTCTGATATGGCAAGCTCGAAATACCTTACACCAAAGTTTCCTGGGGATACAAAGGGTGTTAAAATTAGGTCTGGCCCATCAGGTTATTTGAAAGTGAAAGGTCAGGCTGAAAACTCTGCTATTACTGCTGTAAAAAAGCAGCTGGGAAGTCATTACCGGGAAGATGGTCCGCCACTTGCTATTGAATTTGATCCACTTCCCCCTGGCGCATTTGAATCTTCAGAGCAGGAACAAAATGATGGTAAATATTTTTCTGCCCTTTACATCATGCTCTGTTACAATGATCTAACTTTAGTATATAACCATGTAGGTGTATTTTTATTTTGTGAACTCACACAAATATCTGTGCTTGAATATATATATCAACTTGTTTATCTCTGTTTGCTCTATGTAGTGTGGTGTCTTGTTCTATTCAAATTTGGTTATTCAAGAAGAGGTCAGAGGGCACATGATTTTTGCACCTCTGATGCTTTAGATTAATGGCTCTGGAAAAGAATGAAAATAAGCACACAAGATGGAAAATATAGCCAGTATATAATGGAATTGCTGGTGAGAAGATGTATTTCATATGTTCAGGGAAGCATCTGGAGTCCACCATTTATGGGAGTTCAGCAAAAAATATTGATATTTCTGTATAGAATGCATAACATGTTTAGACAAATCGGATGACTTATAATGTGTGTATGTTGCAACAAGAACGCTGCAATAAATTAGCAATGTTCATTGGGAGGTAATAAACAAGAGTATAAAGAGAATGATTTCTCTTGCCAAAAAGTTTCCATCGTAGTGGAAATAATCTACATTCTGCACGTTACTTCAGATGTTCTTGCATGGTATGGATTATGTTTGTTATCAAATCTCTATTTTTCAGAACTTGTGTGTCATCATACGACTTTTGCCACTTTTCTGAGTGTTTGCTTTTTAGTTGCCGCTTTCGTCTTGCTTATTTTTGGGTAATTTTACTTAATGTCTAAACACAAGTTTTGAGCCACTAACCCAGATTCT
Organism: Fraxinus sp. 1973-6204; assembly: GCA_903798365.1. NCBI lineage: Eukaryota > Viridiplantae > Streptophyta > Magnoliopsida > Lamiales > Oleaceae > Fraxinus > Fraxinus sp. 1973-6204. Next base: position 27,890 of record CAIGRR010091276.1, on the reverse strand, counting down.
ACTCTTTAATCTCAGCCCGTGACACAGATCTTTTGCCATTTTACCGTAATTGTTTGTAGCTCTTAGTTGCTATCGTTCTCTGAGTTAAGAATATTTGCACTCCACCATTTCTATTTAACATAGTGAATTTCCAAGTGTATCTATGTTCCTTTCAGTTATTCTGTATATCTTGCATGTAGAAATATTTTATTTACTCATTCTCTTTACATAAATGCTTCAAAAAATATCCATCTGATCACCCCCTTTTTTTTCTCTGTCTTATTCATCCGTTTTCTGAATATTACTTGTTTATAATCTGTATACTTGCCAGAACCTTATTATGCTGGACGTGTTCTGCGGTCCATTCCTGATGTTTCAAAAATCCAGAAGTATCATAATTTCAGTGAGGCAAGTTATTTTGGTGGACATTTTTCACTCGTTTAGAAAATGTCAGCTATTTGATTTTATATTATTTGTTTTGTTTTCTTTGATTTAAATGGGCAACAGGGATATGAATACAAATACAGCGGCTCTCATAACTCTGACATGGATGGAACAAATTATAAAATGGCACATGGGTCAGAAATTTCTGGAAGTTACCTCCAGGGGAAGTTCAAGACGAAGACTAGTAAATCGGATCCTAGGATTAACTCGTCAGTGCATTTGCCTGAAGGTTCTAGAAGATATATGCCAGGCTATGAAAGTAGGGACAGTTACCGAATGAGGCCGCGACACAGTGTTGAAGTGATGAGAATGGAATCTGTTTCTTGTCATCCTAATCTGCAAATCTATGGTGGGAAAGTGACAGGGGAATGGACTGAGCCCTTGTTTAATAAGTATAATGATGTAGGCCCAAAGGTTTCCCGTGGAGGAAACATTGAATACCCGCCTTCAAATTTGACCATTAAGGGAAACGAATATCACACTTCTGAAGACAAAGGAATGCCCAGAAGAACGATTATGGTATAATCTTAAATTGCATATTCCTGCCAATTTTTGTGCAGTTTGTGGTTCTTCTGCTGATGATTTGTTTATTTGACAATGATGTATAGGATGCCAAAGTTTTTAGAGAGAGGGTAGTGAATGAAATTTGTGAGCCTGCTGGAGTAAAAATTCCCCTGAAGAATGAAACGAGTGTAAGTTTTGTGCTCATGTCAACCCTTTTTGTTTCTTACAGTGGTACTATTTTCATTTATTGTTTAAATTTCTTATTATACATGTAGACTTCAAAAAGAGTTAGAGATCAATTTTCTCAGCAACTGAATGGGAAGAAACCGTCCATGATAGATACCCATCCATGCACATATCAACTCCCAAGGTTTGAACTAATACACTTAATTTGGCTGCTGAATCTTTTTATTTGAAGATTTTTGGAGCATTATTGCATTTTTAGATTTTTATGTGCCTAAATTCTGTCCCTGATTAGCCCTTTCTCTATGCCTCAACTGATATATAAATGTGTTGAATCCTACGTACATGTTACGTGTATATCTAATTGTGTCCCTATGAATAATACTACACTTCAACTGATGCGGACATGTTTCTCTCATCGTGAAAAAGTAACGAAAGAAATGCCAGGGGATGAAATGTGTTTGTTGGTGCCTATGGCTACATCAGAGAGCTAGCAATGCATTCGGTGAACCTCCATGTCTAAAAGCTTAGGTTGTTAAGAGTGGGAACCCATTTAATTATTTAATTTATGTTTTAACATGCTTCTTCACATATACGTTGGATACATTTTTCATCAAAAACTTAGCATGTGGACAATGTTCATAAATGGGTGGTGGCGATACTCGAATTAAGGACTTTTTGACTTTTGTTGGCCCTGAATAATATTTTCACCAAAGGCTGATTCACAAAATTTTCACAAATGGTATGCATCTGCATGGACCTTCAGAATCCCACCGACCAACGCATACAAAAAACATTAAACGTTTGTTCTTTAGTCCAGTTTTGGTGAACAGAACTCGTTCGATTGCATTTTGTAGAAAGCACGAGTGCCCTTATATGCAACCCTATACTGAATTTAGAGATTATGGGCATCTGGTGAATAAGCGCTAGTTACGTATATGTTTTTCTATGTAGATTAATACTAGTTCATCTTGTATTTTGGCTTCAAAATTTTTGTGCCTACGCTACCTGCCTACCTGGAATGACACTCATTTGTATAGTTTGCATAATGGAGCAATAGTTTGCTAACACTGCACATATGTTTATATGCTTTAGGTCTGCGGCTGAGATTCCGTCTAGTTTTAGTGAAGACGACGAAAGTGAAGAAACGAGTTCCATGGATTGATAGGCAAAAAATATCATATGCAGCCCTGAGTCTCTGTCATTGAGTACTTGGGCTCTGACGTGTCAATTAAAAGGTGCTGCGACTTTGTATATTGCACAAGTTTATCTTCATTGTAACCTTAGGAAGGTCGTTGTAATTATCGAGAAAGAATATTAGATTTGCCCGTTGCATTTAGCAATTAGCAGTTCTTATTTTTTGTACAGAAGCAACTTATTTTAAATTTTATTTAGACAGTATTTGGTTTTGTTTTTAAAGGTTGATTCCAACTTTGCTGTCGCTTTTTGATAGATGCGCTCGTACTATTGTATGTAATTTATTTTTGGTCAAGAAACTATTTTACGAGTAATCAAGAAGAAAAAAAATTAAATTTGCTCTCTTTTTTGCATAGCTTTGTATTTGCAGGTAAATTAACTTGTGAATGTGAAACCTTTCGTGACTCATGCTAGAGTCCCATTTGGAGGGTTTAGGATAAAATTCCAAAATAAAAAATAAAAAAATTGTACCTTTTAACATTAGCCAAACATGCTCTAGGCCAATATTCCCATTAAATTTAGGGTCGATTATGTGAAATTTTTTTTTTTTCTCTTAGTTCACGATAAGATTAAGAGTGCAACAGAAAGCTAGTTCAGCTATCAAGATTGATGAGAAATTCCAAATTTCAATTGCTTCAAGCCATGGCTGTAAAGAAAGTGAAAATTGTAGAGTAGGGTGGAGTTTTTGTTAAAATTGCTGTAAGAAACTAAAATTTCTTGGGGTGCTAAGTCACAGAATCTAGTACAACAATATGTGGCTCACAAGCTAGTAAGATTTGTAAACAAATTGGCAATTTTCTTCTGTGTCAAGCTATTGGTCCTCACTCTTCTTTCTTGTTCGATTTAGCATCAACTTCGTCCGACTTAGTACTGGTTTTAGATTCGTTGAACTCCAACAACTGCAAAGAGAATGCAAATGTTTGAATATTCGATCAAGTACTCATATCCGAGTAATAGGAAGCTCTAGCCATCAAACATATAAGATAAAGAATGCTTTCGAGCTCAAACTGAAAACAATCAAGCATTATTCTTACTTTTAACTAAAATATTTACTTATTTCAAAAATAATTCTGACCTTTACTTCCAAATCAAGTCACTTTCTCCAACTTCAATCAATAAATGAAGTTATTTATTTTCACAATTATTCACTTTCTAAGTAAACTTTTTGAGGATAGCAAATCAGTCTATAATACCTCATTAAAAAATCACACAATGAGACTTACTGGTTTAACTTCCCCATTCCATACGCAATGTGCAGCCAAAAATCCAATAACACATGGCACGATATACAAAAGCGCAGGCTGGAAAAGAGCTCGATTAAGCAGAATCTTTTAGAGATAAAGGAGATTTTGTATACGGAAGTATTTACTCAATTTAATTTAGTGAAACATGAAATTGTGAGAACGGGTTCACTACAACACTCACCTGTGCAGCTTGAAACCAGTTCATGACAACTATTGTGAGTACCAAACCGGCTGTGTACCCCAGAAAAGCACTCTTGAAGTATTGGCTCTCTTTCCCCCGGGAAACATCAAATCTCAGTGCCAATGCTACAAAAATGCCTAGAAAAGTGCGAGTAGATCTTGAAAATTTATTTGACCAGATAATATTATATAGGAGACATATATGCATATTCAAGAATAAGACTGGTTTCTGTTGGACTGTGAAGAGCGTAATTCACATCTTTCATATCCCTGATTGTGTAGGCAAATTTTCTATATTATAGGGATATATTAGGATTTAGGCATTCATATTTTTTTATTAGGTCCCGGTTTTCTAGTTATATAAAGGAATCTGAGTGGGCCTATTTCTCAATGTAAGAATAAGACAGGGTTAACCATAACAGTAACACAATTATTACTCTCAAGATTGAGACAAGGGGTTAATCCCCATGGCTTTACATAAAAGAGATGAACATAAATCCATGAAAAAGGAAGCTTCCCCCGGGAAACATCAAATCTCAGTGCCAATGCTACAAAAATGCCTAGAAAAGTGCAAGTAGATCTTGAAAATTTATTTGACCAGATAATATTATATAGGAGACATATATGCATATTCAAGAATAAGATTGGTTTCTGTTGGACTGTGAAGAGCGTAATTCACATCTTTCATATCCCTGATTGTGTAGGCAAATTTTCTTTATTATAGGGATATATTAGGATTTAGGCATTCATATTTTTTTATTAGGTCCCGGTTTTCTAGTTATGGGCCTGTTTGAGCCAACTTTTTTGAAAATGAGAATGAAAAATATAACCGTTATTGGGGCCCACACAAGAGATAGAAAATTTGAATTTAAAAGTTGATGTGATGGATAACGGTCACATTTTTCATTTTAGTGAGGAAAAAATATGGCTCAAACGGGGCCTATATAAAGGAATCTGAGTGGGCCTATTTCTCAATGTATGAATAAGACAGGGTTAATCCATAACAGTAACACAATTATTACTCTCAAGATTGAGACAAGGGGTTAATCCCCATGGCTTTACATAAAAGAGATTTTGTATTTAGGTACTTTTTCCTTCGAGGTGGACACAAAGAAATCATAGCTAAACCAAAACTAAGAAGTTTTGGATTAAGCGAGGTTCATACCAGGAATAACTATATCTCCAAGACCAAGCATTGAAAATGGTCGTGCAGAATCCATTGTTGGGAACAAAAGCTGAAAAATGAAGCATAAACATCGCATATTTTTTTGAAGTACAAAACAAAATTTACAATGTCAGGTAGACATGTTAATTGGTTCAAGTTACTAACCTTTATAGGAGCATCAAAAGATTTTGCAACGCTAACCATTACTGGAGTAAAAAAGACCCAGAAGATGTCATATACGAAAAGTCCAGCCTGAAATTTGCAAAAAAAAATAAAAATGGATTTAATAGAAGACCATAGGCTATTGCATGAACTAGTTTTTACTATAAAAATTTCAAAAAAATTGTATGTTTTGTGTGCATGTACCACAGAATTATCCATCTTACCAAGAGAATGGCACCAGTCTTAAACGAACCCAGCGAAAGCATTTCAATTCCCTGCAATTAAACGATAATAGAAAAGAAAATATCATGTCATTAAAGCATTTAAAGTTCTTTTTATTTTTCATAGTTCATACAACATTGAAAAAATATAAAAACTTCATTGTCATATTATGGAAGTATTGTAGATTCTAAAGGAGTAGACCAAGTACTCAATCAATCTATCTGAGAGGTAAGATAGAGAAATACATCACAGGCAAGCATTTTGAAATTGAGTGTTCATATAGGGCGTGTCTGGTAAGCAGTAATGGACATAATTGGACAGTATAATGAACAAGAATTTAGCTTCTGTTTCTTTCTTGGTACACTATCCAATCTTCTCGCTCATAATGTTTGGAGAAAGTAAGCAGTACCATGAACCAAAAAGCTATCAAACTGAGCAAAATTTGTACGTTTTGAAGGGATTATATACTGAGTTACTGAACATTACTCCCTATGTACACAAGTCAAATAATCCTAATTTTTTTAGTATGCAAATGCGTTCAGGGGATGGGGAAAGGTGTGTAGGCGTTCATTTTGGAAGCTATCAAACCTGAATGCAGAATGCGAGCCCCAGTGTATTGTTAGCTAGCCAATGCTTCTGTGAAGCATACCATGCACAGAAGAAAGTTCCAGGAATTGCAGCAATGACCTGTGATCTTGTAAACTCAACCTCCAAAGCTGTGCAACAAACGGATAAAAAAATATCATTCTGCATATTACAAGCAATATAATGTCAAGACATCAAATGGAAGGCTGATATCTCACTCACACCTCTATTTGAAATATTATTTAAATTTTGTAAAAAATCACAACAAAACAAAGAGAAGGTTTCATTAAGCATAAAAATAAGTAGATGTAACTTTTTCTATTCTTTTTTTTTATGGAAAAAATGTTGCTTATTTTAAAAGTAATTCTTAACTTATTATCAATTAAGTAACTTATTTCCATTTTGACTAATAAAAATGTTACTCATTTACTTAAAAGTAGGTTTACTTTTCAGTGAACTTTTTAAGCTTAGCCAAAAATACACTAATGTTCATAGCATACTATGTAAACAAGTGGATAACATCACCCCACAACAGCAAGCCATGATGCTATTTTCAAATAGAAGGTTAAATCAAGATTAGAAAATCTTCATCAATTTGATATAATTTTCAAATAGAATAACTCTTACAGTCAATGTTATAATATTACAAGAATAAAAATCCGGTGAAAGGAACACATGTTAAATAACACCACCAGATAATGCTCACAAACACAGTGCAGTAAAAGCAAAACATGCCAGCATAAAAACAAATCCGGATGATTGCCAAGTTACCGGAGGACGAGTCTCAATTAGCACATCGCTTCCAGTAAATACTTTCAATAAGATGAAAAGGAAGTTGGACCCATCAAGGAATAATAAATAATATCACTTCTTAATAAGTAAGAACAGAATCATATAAGCATTTGTGTATACATACACCGGAAATATGGAAAACGCCATAATATGAGATTATCATTCCAATGTTTCGGCAAAAAACGACTGATTGCTGGTAACAATGTTGCCCTGTAAAAAGTACATGAAAAGAGTAAAATTAGCAAGAAAATATCATTACTTCTCTTATAACCTAATACAGAATATTACAGATAGCAAAACAAGCATTTTAGAATACTCCATGTGCTAAAGAACATACGAGAGAGCGACGATCCCAAGTACAAAAAAGTAGCACGTCAATACAGCATTAACCAGGTCCTTTGACAGGAACTTAAAGAGAAAGAATAATGACAACAACATGGCACTTCCAACCAAGGGAAATCGCATGGCATGTTCATTGGACATTGTCTCCTGCAGAATTTAAATTCCCAACTTAATGAAAAGCTCAAAAAATTCATAAGAGAATAACATTCAAGGGGCTGAAGATAGAGGCCCAGCTCAACTTACTGAAGGTGGAGTTGGCTTGATAGAACGGTAGCAACCCACATAAACTGCAAGGCAAGCTGTCAATATGACATTTAAATTTGGGTCCACCTTCACAACCAGCGGGGCCAAAGTCAAACCTGCCCAACGATAAAACTCACAAAATCAATGCCCAAGAAACTCAAACCGATATTATAAGACAGAAAACATAAAGAACATATAATCTACACCCCCACCTCCAAACCAGTCAAATATGTTCGCAGTGCACTAAGCTTTCATAGTGAAGTGTAAGTCTCCAAAGAGAAGTTTAGCTCAAAAACTGAACGCGAAAGTATATACATACGCATGCGCGCGCACACACACATGTATACATTCATAAATACAAACACGCTCATATATGTGTGCAGTGCACTGATCTTTCATTACTAAACTACTAGTGTTCAAAAAGAATATTGGCTCAAAACACACGTACAACTGAACAAGTATGTGTTCATTCATACATATAAAAGCGAGCGAAGACACATATAGATATATACATTAATTAGACACCATGAAATATATTACAAGCGCACACAGACACATACATAAAACTAATCTTGCAGGAGCAGCAGCTACAGGAAATTCAAAACAAGAAATTGGATAAAAGAAGCAATAAAATAAATAACAAATTCATCTTGAATGAATGTTACAGTGGCCACAAGAAACTCGTTGTGTGTATATATATATATATATATAAACAACAAAAAAAAATATAATCATGGAATCAAATGACCAGACAAAATAAACAAAATAGTACCGGCCAAGGCAATATTAGCCAGACGCTCATTATTCTTCATTATAAAGTCTTGTCAAAATTCTGAACTGCACCCTTCGTTTCACTCCAAAAGAAACTGCAATTCACAAAATATAATGTATCCAAGATTCTTCAAATAAAAGAAACCTAATATACCAAGATCAACGCAATCTAATTACACGTAATGGAAAAGTGACGATATTTTTGGTTGTGTACAAACAATATAGATCTTTCTAAAATCTGGGCAATCAAGATCAAACAACAAAATCAAAGACCCAAATATTAGAATTTCTTTGAATTAAACAAAACCACATTCGTAAGTAGATATATAACATATCTCAAACCCGTATAAGTAAATAATCTTTAATTTAATAAAAATAATCAATATTCTTGGCTTCTTCAAAATGACAAAATTCATTCAATAAAATTTGCACACATACACACACGCAGAGACCTTAAAGAAGTGGGAAAATTATGGGTTTCTATTTCCTCTCTCAGTAGACTGATCTTCAATTTTTACACTCGGATCGGAGAAAGTGGGTGGGAGAGTTTAATTGCAAATGTATATGTATTATTGCATACAGGTCCCATAATTCATAAATCCTATGTAATCCAATTCTTTGAGTTGCTTCTGTAGGTTGTACATTTAGATGATTGACTTTCTGAGTCTAATGTACAAGGATTTAAAGCGTTTAGGTTTTAATAACTGCATGAAGAGCTACTGCAGACGATATGGGATTTTTGTTTGGAGGAGCCACGTCCCCGGAGGTGTAATCTCCCAGTTAAAAAATGCCACATCAGATTAAGAAAATATCTTCTGCAAGCGGTAAATAGTAAAGTCCAAGCACAAGCCCAATACTATTTTTATAGGGCTAATTAAGCCCATGACTTTAGCTGGGCCCGTTTAGAAAAGACCGTCTTTTAAAGAGAATAACTTCGGAAAACTTCATATATGCCCCACACCCACTACAAAAAACTAATTTTCGAATTACTTTGTAATGACAATGTTTCAAAAATTACTAATTACAATATTTATTATCTTTAAGCCCCTGTTTGGCATATATTAAAATTTTCATTTTCATTTTCATTGTTCTACTTATTTTCAATCACACATTTTTTAATAAAATAATATTTCTCATCACATCAATAACTTTTTCTTCTTTTTCAATCACAGATTCTCCATCAATCTAATATTCCAGAATATATTCTTCCAAAATAATGTGGTTCAAGCACATACTAAAATATACTAGCTTCCAAAAATACAACGAAAAACAGATTTTGTAACTGATGCAATTATAATTCGGCAAAATTCACGTTCAACATTAAATGAATATTCCAAAATCAGATTTCGTCGGAGAATATCATTTCTTTTGCACAAAATTATACTTCGAAATATCATCTTCAGCAAAAAACCTTTAGGATACAATTCTTTGCAACCGTGTCTGCATTTCCTGGCGCGAAGCGAAGGGATTGGATTTAACCTATGATCAGATCAGTAGGCAATGTCCAAAATTAAACATTTGCAGGTAAAGTTATATTGTAACTAAATTTCATTGTAATTTGTAATTATTTTTTTATTCTTCATTGGGCGGGGCAGAGATCGAGACCCAAGATGGGGCGCCCCGCCCCGCTCTCCAACCTGTTGGGGCGATTTTTTTTTTCCCCATTAGGGGCGGGGCAGGTTTTTTTGTCATCACTAATATCATCTCACTTGGTCGACTTGAACGGATTTGGTAGAATTGGAACGAGTATACATTACAATTATAATCTATTAAGTGTATGACGAAACCACACGATTCACTTTCGGCATATATAGAATACGGGGCACAATTTTCCATTTAGATTACAAATTTTCCAATTCTACTACGTGTCCATTGTATAATGACACCATAGAATTAGACACCACACATCTTTCTAACTCCCACATTGTCAACGAGTCATATTAGAACCGATTCAAGATAATTTTTTGCTGCAAATGGAGAATACTAAGGTTAACATAATTAATACAACATTAATTATGATTTCTACATATATTGCTTGATCTCGTTGGACCTTAAGTTATAACCTCTGTTTGGTGTTTCCATTTGTCGATGGATCTTCTAATACAACTTGTATTGCAACAAACTAGCTTCAATTTGGTTGTTTTGTGACGTTGGTGCAGTTCCAATTAGGATTTTATATTAGCGATAAAACCCTAATCACGCCAAAATGAAGATCAGAAACATGGATTATGGAATAACGTATGGATTAGAATGTGCTTAGTATATGTAAAATATCAATCTACCGTAAGAATTTAGATTTCTTGAGAGGATTCTAGATGAAAGCGAGTACAAATGAATGTAAAGAGTCGCCAATTTGGAATTTTTGACCTTGATTAATGTCCGTGAGAGGATTGTTTGGTGGAGTAAAATCAACTGCCAATTGATTATCTTGTTTAGGAGTCAAGTGATTTACATTTTTTTTTTCTTTTTTTACTGCAATATTGTAGTGTTTGTGGGATAAAATTCTTTAACATGTCATTATAGAAATTTTATTAAAAAACAGGTAGCCTGCGTAATTTCCATTAATAACTTCGAAAAGTACTTTTTCAATTATAAGAATTTTTAAGTAACAACCGGGCCAATGACTTTTAGAGGAAGCAGAAGCCCTGATAAACGGGCCATTATCCGAAAAATCAGTAGACTTGAACCTTGTTCATTTGTGAAGTACTTGTAGCTTTTAACTTTACTCCAATGGGTGCAGATATTACAAACTACAGCTACTCAGTGTGCAATTATCTTAAGATTGAGCCAAAAATATAGATCACTCACCCAAAATTTTCACCTACTTTGCATATAAATACCATGTTGTTCTAATTAATTATTTACATGAACAATGTATGCCATAAACAATAATGAACTTAATAATTTCAAAAAGCTAGCTAATTGTATTCTCAGTACTCCCACAACAAAGCCATAGTATTCAAACTGTAAAAATGGGTGGAACTGGGACGTGCCTCCCATGACCCGCAGGCCGCAACTCCCTATTTTTTTTCTACTATAAGTATTTAAAATAGCATAAGAAATATTTTAAAAGTTGGGACGGGCCAGCCAGTCGCCTATTTGATACATATGACAGAATATACAGGGTACAGAGTTAGCTTCTTGCATCTTGATAAAGAATCTTCCATGGAGCTGTCTTCTTATCTCTTTACCTCTCGGCTTTTGGAACAATCCTTGTGAAAAAGATAGCAGAATGGGACCTTCTCGCTATCCTAAAATGAAAATTCGAATTTTGTGCAGGTTCAACTTCTCTTGACACTCGAATAGAACTTATTGTTAGATCCATGCAGGAGATGATGGTTTATACTCAAAATCTTGTGACATTGTTCCATAGTTCAAATCCAGATTATGGAGTTGTTCCATCAACTGAAACCTTCTCTCCTTGAAAAAATCTAGACGCGTTGTCAATTCTACCAAAGTCGAGGACGCTGATGAGGGATGAGATGGATAATCCAACACCTGAAACCATTATAGCTTCTTTAGAATCCTAAAACAACACTATTATGGGTGTTAGTTGCAACATATCATTAATTCAAGGCCATCAAATGTATTAAACCATTATGGATTTAAGACCATGTTTGGTTCTGTTTTAAGAGTAGTTTCTTCGGAAACTAAAAACATGTTTGAGAAGTGTTTATAAACAGTTTAAATTATAAATAGATAGAACTAAGTAGTGGATAAATGAGTAATACTTCCCTCGGAATATGTGGATAAAAAGTGCTCAAGTGTGTAAACAGTTTATAAACAACAAACATAGGCTGAGTTAAGACTACTTTTTAAGAAAGCAAGTTTTGTCCACAAAAATAAAGTAGCTTTTGAAATCGTGTTTGACAAAATATGTATAAAAGTAAATTTGACTTAAAATTTAATCCAGCCAAACATGCACTAACACCCTCTATAGAATTGCTCTACTTCAACAAAATGTCAATAGAGAATTGAACTCACATTTGACAGTTGCAAGGAAGAAAGTATCACTAACCAATCAAGAAGGGTATATTGTAGACTAAGTAAAATAGTATAGAGGCTAGAATACCAAAGGCATATATGTGACACATCGACTTTTCAGATTCCTCGGACAAGTCTAAACGCGAAAGACTGATTTTAACCAAAAGATCATCTTATCCACGGAATATATACTATGGACTCTTTTCAACTGGGAAAATGAAAACTTATATCATCCTAAAGGAATAATAAGCCCACAAAAAGAACACAGCACTCGATGCTATGCATGTTGACAAATTTTCAACAATAAAGTCTCAGAAGAACTGCACATAAAACAAAATGCTCAACTGAACAAAGATACAGTCAAATATACATGTTTGTTTATTAGATTAAAAGATGACAGACACGAGGGATTTGATTGGCTAATTCAAGTCATGATAACGCTGAGAATAAGTCAAGATCAGTAACTGGTATATGTATGAGAGAAAAGTCAACAGAACAAGTGGAATGTGTAAGATTTCAAATTGCACTTAACATTTTAAATAACGTTCATTTCGAAAAATGTTGATTGACTTGAAATAAAAAAATCAAACATTGGAAAGTCACCTCATTCCTTTGTTTTCTTGCATGGTCACTGGAAGCTAGAGTGGTATCAAAATTTTGCTGGAAATATTTCCTGCAGCGATATAAACTAAACTTTATCAGTACACATGATGTGCAGTAGCTAACAAATAAACATTAGACAATTGCTTGCCATGTTAATTCAATATATAAAGATCTCCTATGTTAATTACCCTCATTTCAATTACAATAAATAAATAAAACCAAAAAGAATGAAAGGTGAAAGCATTGAGTCAAAAGCTTTGCACATGCATGCCAAACTTTCTGCTCTATGAATATCTTTTGTGAGTAGAAGATGTCCAAGCAAGTGGAAAAAATCCAGTTCACCAACAAGTGTGCCGTATTAAATCAGTCCATACGAATAAGCATGTCTATTGGTCACTTCCCAACCTTGTATATACAGACATGAGTTTGATTACTTAAGAGTCGTGTAGATATAACATAGTTCTTAACAAGTTAAGCAGATTAGCTGAATAAGTTATCACCACTCTTCTAAGACCTCTAGAATTTCTCAGTCTTGATTCGACATCATTGCTTAACTAGGAGTTGGAAAACATGTGTAATGTGTATAGTTTTTCAATTTTGTCCCTAGACACGCTGAATGTGGTGCCATTCTCTCAGTTTTGAAAATGTAGAAAGTATAAAATGTATTGATTTGATAAAGATTGTTTGAAGAAGAAAAAAATTAAAATGAACTTATTTTGGCTGTGTGGAGTTAGATTTGATCACCCAGAAAAGGAGATAATGAAGTTCAGTTGAGGTTGGATTGAGTAATTACTTCCGTTTTTTCCTACTCCCACTTGATGATAATTGATAATTCAGATTCTCGATTAACCTTCGGTTTATTATGAATCATATTGTTATAAAAGGAGATGCCTTTTTATTAAGTTGCATGACAAATAGCTACAAAAGTTTCCCAAACAACCAGGTCATCTTTTATGATGCAAACTGTGCCTTGATAACTAGGTTAAGATGTCAAAAGAGAAAATAATGAGCCCATAAGATATTTCATAAAGAGAAAACAGCATGCAGCCACATGATTTTTGAAAATAGAAAGCATGTTAAGATAATGGAATTGTATTTCTGACTCACTCTTGTAAACTATGATCTGCAACATGTTGATAACGATCACACGAGTCAGTGATAGGGCCATAATGAAGAAGACGTTGCTGATTTACTTGATGGTGAAGTTCAGCAACTTTCTGCTTCAATCTTGTCACATCTGCTTCAGCGAGACCTATTTCCTCGAGTTCGGCCCTTGTCTTCTTAATAGACTAAACATATCAGACATTATTCAAAGTTGTTGGGTAATTAAGCATTTATATTGATACAAACCTTGGAATCCATTCCTCGAGAACCAGAAAAATGTCCGGTAGACATGCTCAGGCCAACTTCCAGTGCTGCCCGCAAATCTCTCTCGGCTTGCAACTGTTCTTGTAGTCTTGCAACCTATTGTAGAAGTAATATTAGTCATCGTGGACAGGATAGACTAACATATGCAAAAATGAGGGGAAAGTCAAGACCGTAAAGACGTTTATGAAACCGCAAAAAGTTTTTCAAAGACAAGTATCAAAGGATCTCAAAATCAGACACCACAATCATTTATTTTGATTAAAATAATTGCTTTCCTCAAGCTATGCAATAAAATAGAACATTAATCAAATTCATAACTCTACCATCATTTCATAATTATAATATCAATGTTGTCTCAAATTAAGGGTAAACGCTCATGATTGAGAAAGTAGGAGAGGAATGAGCGTGATCAGAAGAAAATCCCAATTGTCTTTTGACACACTGCATATTCTTTAAAAGAAAATAAAGACTTACAAAAACTGATATTGAGGGTTATAATAGGTTACTCTTATTTCCTAAACCTCAGGAAAGGTCCCTACAATTAGGCCAAACCTAAAAAGAGATAATGGTAATTTCTCGACATTATAAATATAAAAGGCTCACAAGTATGAAAATGTGGGTTAGTCTTACAGTGTGCTAATTCACTAAAGGAAAAGAGAAACAAGACATTGCCTATTCATGCTCAGGACTACAGTTAGTTCATTCTAATTCACCATCATTTTTATTAAAATTTCTCATTGATGATCTTAGCTGTCTATTTAACTATTCTACTTTTTTCCCTTATTTGAATTTTGACCTTGACTTATTTGTCCTGTTTTCGCCGGTAGAGAGTGATTAGGACAAGAGAATTGGACCAACAAAAAACACTAAAAATACTTATTCATGAGAAACTCTATCATAGAAGAAGATAGCAATGAACCTCACTGACCCACCAGAGTAAGACCTCACAAGCATATATAAAATGGAAAGCTGACCTTGTTATATTGCTAGAGTGATTTACTTCACTGCCATGTGCTCCACTTGTACTAAAATACTTTCTTTTTGTGGGTAAATTGAATAAAGTACATATTATTGCATCAAGGGGTTGCACCAATTGTAAACTCACATATATCCAAGATATATGGAACAATTCATAGTGCTACTGATCCCACAAAATACAATTAAAACTGGACTTTCACTCTCGGTGGATACTGAGACTTGGTTCACTCTCAAGTAAAGTTGAAGGAAGTTTTTTAACCAAAAGCCAAGATGTACCTTCCATTTGAGTATCGCAGATGTTAATCTCCAATTCAGCACTTATATTACTGCTTACAATGATGGGCAAAAAGTTGGGGTGAAAATTACAAGGCTGTATATCCTAATGTGAGAGTATTCACTTGTACAGACGATGTCAGTGTAGTCAAGTTCTTACTGGTTGTTATGGAGTTGGCTCGGGTGAACACTAATCATCAGAACATGCAACCACGAACTAAAGGGAGGCAACATTTAGAGCATAGGACAAAGTACTTTCAATAGCTTCTTGTTAACATATTGAGATAGCACCTTTCTGGGAGAGTTCAGAGAATACAAAATGACACAAATCTTATGAGATTTCGATGTGTTCACAAAATTAATCAAACGAATACTCTTGTGATTATCCGGTTGTTTTCCACATACAACATATGCTCATCCTGTCAGAAGACTCAACCGAATAAATGATGTACTGATCGAGACCCAGAATTAAGATTTTAACTATTTAACAAAAACTAAAGCATCATTGGGCACGAATTGGCAGTTACCTAGCATTAGAATATTCATCCACATTTGGAGAAATAAAACAGGTACATCTAAATAGAATGGACACATACATCTTGTTCAAGTGCCAAGCGACGCTCATGCAAAGCTTGCCTCCTTCTCTCCAAGCTAGCTTGTAAGATTGCATTTCCTCTTTCCTAATACAAAAGCCAAACCTATCAGCTTAAAAGTACTTTGGCCATGTCGTCAGCCAGAACACTTTCAGAAAATCATATATTACCTCTTTGGCAATCCTTTGACGCAAATCATCTTTTGTAACCTCTAATCTTTGAATAGAAAGCCTATAAAAAGTTTTTTAATTCAATTTTAAGAACGAGTACTGAAAGAAATAACCAAATAAAGCAAAAGGCAGTAGACAATAATCTATCAATCAATTAGATCTTGAACAGAGTTGTTTTTAGGGCTTGTACAATAAAGGGTAGGGAAAAAAGTGCCCTGAAGAATTACTAGTGAGCATAAACTAAAACATTTGGTCAAGTAAAGTTCAATATGAGGATCTTCCAAGACAATTGCAGAAGTAGGTACTTTTCAATATTTCTTAAACTGAGTGATACAAGACAACAGAAGTAGATTAATTTACATCCAATAATCACAGGAACAAAATTTCATTTATCTTTTTCTTTTAGCTAACTGAGATTCATCCATTAACAACAATTGTGAGTCTTCTATATGACCTCAGAGTAATTTGACCTTCCGCTTTCTTCTTATAACAGCATACATGAAAAGAGGTTGCAGATGGCAAAGTTCCATTCCAAAAACTTGACAACATGGGCGTAGAATAGAGGATGACAGAAAATAAATAGCTTACAACCATTATATCGAGCTATGACACAGGTAAGTACTGCTGCAATTTACCATCAAAAAGACATCTCAACTAAAGATGAATTGAAAGAAAAAAGGCCAACAAACAAACTTTCTTCTCACAGAGCAAGCAAATCTGAACGAGAAAAGAGAAATATTATCATGTAAACTAGATCTCCATTGTGCTTAGGCAAAATTAGTAACATATAAAATTGAAATGATTTTAATAGGGCAAGCATATAGAGACACGCCCATGTGCAAGTTTATATAAGGAAACCTTACTCTTCCTCTCCAGAAGAATCTAGTGATTCCATTGATGGTGTTTTCCTAGCCTGGAAGAAGAAAACAATCAGTGTTAGATTCCAAACAATCAAACTTCAGAAACACATAAATCTGTAAAATAAAAACTAGAGAAATCTGTAAATTGGTTACTCAATGATTGTTTAAAGTCTTATTACTCAATTTGCAAACAGACACCTGAGAAAGATTTTTTTTTTTTTCGAAGTAAGATGTGAAAGAAAAGAGTTTCACCAACAAAGAACTGAAAATATAAGTTGCTTAGAATAGTATGTTACTATTTTCATGTAAAATAAGTTTTATATTCAGTATCTCAGTCACCTGATCTCTTATTTCTGAAACCTATTAACATAGTCAGGCTGAATTAATAAAATAATTAAAGTCAGTGAACCAACATATGGATTTTTCCCTATGAAAATAACGACCTCTCAAGGTCTGCCACAAAATGAAACAGAATGCAAACCCCTTACAGAGATTGCTCGAATTTAAAGAAGTCCTGCAGGGAGCCAAAGGGCGAACTGAGGGCATGGAGAAGAATGCATACATTTATTAATATACAAAATATGCATAACCAAAATCAACTATGAAGGAGAAAGATATTATTTGTCAGAAATGGAGACGAAAACCTGAAAAAGAACCATAATAAATGCGCGGAATACATCTTTGGCGTTATAGGAAACATGGTTCAAATATATAGGAGTTCATAAAAGCTAATAACAATTTCACTTCGTTTCTGGATTCACACTCAGTAAGCCAAACCAGAACAAACAAAGATTGAACTATACTAGTAGGATGGTATAGCTATGGGGCTTATTTGTTTCCTCATAAATGAAGAAAAATATTCTAGAAAAAGAAGAAGAGGGGAGGCCTCACATTTTTGTTTCCCCAGAATGTTGATCTCTTGGTATTGAACTTCAAATTTGTAATTTTGTCCACTGGCTTCTTATCCAAAAATTCATGTCTAGGAACAGAAATATGTAGGTCTTGATCCACTGATGACAATATTTCCTCATCACATTGCCGAGAGTCATTACCAAGTACACCAGCAGAAGTGTCCATCAGGTTTTCATATGTCTTCATCTGTTGGTCTAGTTGTTCGCTAACTGAAGTATTAGAATCTCCAAGAAATTTAGGGTTTATTGTCGGATTTGATTTAGTTCCTGAAGTATAATTATCCCAGGGAGATCCAACGTCTGAGTCATAATTTCCAATGCCCTGTTTTAAAAATGCCAAGACCAACAGAAACCTTGGTAAATAATTTTTAAAGAATGTTAAAATCAGAGAGGTAACAGGTAACTGGAAATATCAGTAAATCAAACTTCTACATAACGTTTAGCCATTATGGTTAGAAGTATTTGACCTGCAATTGTTATCCACAGGGAAGTTCATAAAGTCGATTACATTTAATTATATGTCGAAACTGGCACATTAATTGGCGTCACTTTGGTCCAAAATGTCTTCATCTGGAAAACTTGGGCTGATTATTATAATCATTCAACCATATCCATTAGTACTTGAGGTCTAGAAGTACCCACTAAACGATTCTAAGTTCCAAATATAACTACGTCTCAGTCACAGTGAAAATATCTAGTTGAAGTGAAAAGGAAAATATTATTTAAGACACGAAACAAGGTCACTACACTGTCTTACAGGGACAATTATACCCAATGAAGTTAAAGTTTATACTCTCTTACAAGATGTTCATCAACAGTTCTCTTAATAGTAAATGGTTCAGTCCAAATTGAAGAATAAATAAACAGCATTTTCACAGAGGCCATTAGATCAAATTATATCCCGAGTCCTAAGGGTGTAAATTTACAGCCCTAATAGCAAAAGAAAATTAAAAATCTCCTAATTTGATCTTATTACCGTATTCCACTGCCGTACCTTGGAAACCAAAATAGTCCTTCAAATAAGACTATCAGCACAACAGATTTTAATATACTGCAGAATAATCTACGTAACTTTGGAAAGTAAATTTAAAATCATTCCTTAAGAATAAGAAATATATCCCCAAGATTAGTGTTATATTGCCTGGTGCAGATTGGGTACACAAATTTTTTATTTTCACTTCTGACAATATCTCCAGGAATTCACAAGGGAAGTGGAGAGAGGCAGAGAGAGGAGTCAGAGAACAGGAGGAATTGAGGGAGGGAACCTTATAGTCATAAAGGTCATTGGCTTCAGAGCCGGTACTCTCACGTAACTTCCTGCTTAATATACGATCACGATCATCATGAGTTTCAGGGTCAACTTCATGTTCAGCATCTGGGTAACCATTGTCTTCCATATCATGATTTTCATTATCAGTTGTATCTTCACTTCCGCTGTTGTCAATTTGAGAACCCGCGGATATAGAGAATCTATACAGACTATCATCCTGAAATTTCAAGAAAAATTGTGAAGCAACGCAATAATAAAACCAGTATGTGATAGATATGCAAGTTTAAACTGGTAGATAGATGAGCAAAGACAAGCAAAATGGGGACAACAAAGAACCATGTGCAAAAGCACGACATCTTTCTTTTGGTTCTTCATTTCTTTATGAGTAATATTTAGTTGTAAAATTTAATAAGGCAGAACTATTGACAATTGCATAATAGAATTATTCAGGTAAAATTTGAAGAAACCTTTTCCTAACACGATTAACAAAACCAACAAAGAGTTTAACTTACATTAAAAATATTCTCATACTCCTCCAGCAGTGTTTTAATAATTGCTTGGGCATTACTAGCAGCATTTGCAGCAGCAAGAAGCTGAGCAGAATTATCAACAATGATATCGTGCAATTCACATTCACCAGCTACAAGAGGGCGCAACAGCAATGGTGCCATACAAGCAGCAACAGCTGATGGAGTCATCCGGTTCTTAGAAGCATGTGATGAAATAGTATGCATCATTTTGAGAACCCTAAAAATGATAACCAGAAAAAATAAAGAATAATAATAATAATAACACGGAAAAAAACTGATGCTTATGTGATGAATGATGAAAAAAATGTTACCAAAGTATTGCAGAAGAAATTATTCAATGTGCCTACAAGATTATGAATTAAACATCAATCTTTTGCACAACAAACATATAACAACTAATGATAACAGTAGATTGGTGTCACTTTCCAGCTATTGTCGTCTAGATATTTCTATTGTGCGTAAACATATAAATAATGCTGACAAAGCAGAAGCAAAGAAGACTCGTTTGATTGGCACTAATTATTTGGGAGAATGCTATATGACGTCAACAAAAATTCTAATTCCGAAAGGTTGGATAATTTCAAGAAAAAACCGAAACCTAAATCACAACATTAACAGTGGCGTTGCCCATTTGGTTTGATTACTCTTTTCCCAGTCAACGACTAGCATTTTGGTCTAGCCTAATCCACTGATGCTGTTTATACTTTGAATTCTATTTCTTCCGCTATCATGTTTAGTAAACCTCCGTCTTACTATAATTTTTTAAGATGAAAGTTACACACATAGTTATTAGACCCTACTCGGACATCGACCCGGATAAGGTACTGGGTCTCGGGTTACTGGTTGAACCGATGGGTCAATGGTCGGACCAACGGGTCATTGCATAAAAATCTATAAAAAAAATAAATAAATAAATAAAGTATAAAAAAATTTTCAGGCAAAATTATTATCATTTTTAAATTATTTTTCACTAATTATTTATGTCTACAAAATAAAGTAAAATGTTTGACCAAAATTTTTATAAAAATACTTTTAGAAAACATATATATGTTTCATTGAATACAAATAATTTATTGCACATAAAAAACATTAAAGTACTCTTCAACTCCAATGGTGACGAACTTATTGAGGTTTAAGGTTCAATTCCTTAGACCCCCAAAATTTTAAAAGGTAATTTTGAAAACCGGTCAACCGGCCGGGTTAACTCGGTCAAAACCGCCAGTTAACTCGGTCAAAGCCGATTTTTGATCTAGTCATATGCATTCTTATTAAATTAATTTACCCGGCCCAGGCAAGGGCCCGGGTCACAAGTTTTCCAGCCCGACCTGCCTGTGAGGCTGGGTTTTATAACTATGGTTACGCATATTGACAAGATATTTAAGGATCATTCAAATAGTCAATGTCTAGCACAAGACTATTTAAGTGACAAGAACCAAGTTCAAAATACATGGTGGCACCTGAACTAGAGAGAGGTGAAGGGTTGAGATTTTAAGGTTTCTTCAGTGTACATATACTAAGCTACGAGGGAGATTTTTTCGAAGGCGTCACTCGTCAAATACTAGACTGGTTCTTTGCATTCCACTTTTATTCTTTGAAGTTTGATCCCTGCTTCCAGAGCCTAATTTCTTCAGCAAAAATGTGTGTGTGTGTGTATATATATACACATATCAATTTGATTGCCACAGGCTGCAGATTCTTTGTTGCTAGCTAGTTTCTAGCCTGAGCTAATGCTCGTAGGCAGTTTCCCTATTGAATTTACTCCTCTAATATAGAAGTCCAGAACTGAAAAAAAAAAATATCTTAGTTTGCACAAATGGGCATCATCTTCTGATTCGGATCACTTTCCAAATTGCTTCACTTCCTTATGGATGTGCAAAAGTCTTAAATGATATTACTCATTTTGGGTGTATATTGGCAGATTGGCTTGATATTTGGTCAAAAGTTTTCATCCAGTTGTTGAAGTCTTAAATATGTGTAGATATTTTACCATAAATGTTAGTGCATAACTGTGGAAGTGATTCTATGCCATTGCAAAATCCATATTACGAGGGGGAGAGTATCACAATAGAGAGTCCTAAATATAATTGGGTTTAAAACAGTAAGCTAGGACTTCCTACATTTTAAGTAGCATGAAATTTTTCACAGCGTAGTCCAAATAATGATTTAGAAGCTCTTCTGCCATCACAGACACTTAAGTGACCGAATGCAAATGATCACAGAGTGAGAAAAGAATTTAATAAAGCTAATGTTGTAAAAAGAAGAGATTGTTCATGTTCAAAGGCATGCAGACACACTTAAAAAATTTGGTGATGCGCCAGGGAGTACCTCTGCAAAAGGCACCTATTTGGTTCAGGAAATGTCTCTTGTATTGTAGAGCGCATGGCATTGACCCGAGCATCCTTCCGGTCAATTTCTTTTCAAGACAGCGGCAAAGAAACAAATTTTAAGCAGATGTTCTATAAGAAATGTAGGCACGCTAGATTCAAAGATGGTTCACACACAGTGTCACCAAAGTGACAGGAACTTACTATATGCTTCCAATAAAGCACTGCAACAGGATGCAGGAACAGGAGATGAAGGCAGCTCTCGAAGAACATACTGCAGGAGAGGTAGCTTCACAGAAATTTAAATTTAATGAAAAGCCAAAATAGAACTATTGAGTATGACAAATCCAAACCTTGACACAGTCGCCTATAACATGAGCATCCTCATCTGGGCCAAACTCAATCTTGCCTACAAAAAAGCAGAGCTCCTATTAGTTAGAATCTCATTTGGAATATTATATTCAAGAACATAAAAAGGACAAAGAACATGTATTTTCTTTTAACTTAAGTGATAATATAATTCATGCTATGGAAAGACCCCTATACCACACTCCTCTGAAAACTGAATGTTCCAGGTGGACCTAGTTAGGTTATTTAGTTTGGGTTAGCATGTCTCTTTTATGTAGATTTTAAGTTTTATCCCTCGGTGTGTGAAATAAAATGATGCCGCTACATGCACAAGCATGCAATAATTCAATCAGTGGGATTATTTAGAAAGCTAGCGTAGGTCCTTATAACTGCAGAAAAAGTTATTTTAGATGGTGGATGCCCAATTTACATTTGGATGACAGGAAGACGAGGAATTTATTTAACATTGCTAAATTTAGAAAAGCTACACTCCTCTACCTATTAAGTATTTTATTGAATGGGCTCCTTTGCTAATAAAAATCGCAACTCTCTCCACCAAGTGATACAAATTTCTCTGAATCATTCTGTGAACAAGTTTGAAAGATGGTCCCATTTCCTAACTAATATCACATCTAGCACTTCATCAAGATGAGTTCAGATTTCACCCTATCATTCTGATTCTTTGAAGAAAATCCTAAATCTAAAGGGAAAACTAAACTGCCCCAAAACCATTATTGACCATAAACTGAAATATACCAATCATATAAACATACAAGAATAAATATTTTCAAGGATGTACCTAGACAAGTGCAATCAATATTTTAATTGAAAAAGAAGTAGATACCCTTTTCATATTCTTGAATTCTCCAATCAACTTCCTCAACATCAGCAGACTGCCGCAGAATTCCTTCTACTTTAATTCCTGCAAAAGAAGTGGCTCAGATTTTATAAACTGAAGAACTTGCATAGAATGTAAAATGAAGGGAGTAACTAAAAAAAATAAAATTGAAAACACGCTCGTAAATAAAACTTGTATAAAAAATAACAAAATCCAATTTCCTTTTCTTCCTCATTTTCTGTGGAAGATAACCAGAACGTGTAATGTGACTCTCATTAACCACTTGCAGCAATAATGTTAAACTGCAATATCAGCATAAACAGACCAATAACTGACACCCGGTAAACAGTTGGGAAACTGACGTCAAAAGAAATTAATCCAGTTGGACATTAAAACAGCTTCAAGCCTCGTGAGAAACCATGTGAACGCTTGATGCTCCAGACAGGAATTCATGTTCTAGTATAAAACTTACCATGCTTCTCAAGAAACTGAAGCGCTTTTTCGAGAAAGGACGGGCCTCCATCTATATCTTCGAGAGCAAGCAAAATTGGACATCCAACAACCAAAGACTTAACTGGGCAGTTATCCTTCCCTATATAAAAAAGAAACCGCTTGAGAATTCATGCATGTGAAAATAAGAAGCAGAACAACAAAGATAATAAGCATTTACAAACATTGATGGAAAGACCCTTGAGTAGTATCACTAGTGTCGCTTGGAAATGTTCCATTGTTACCCATCACAAGAGCAGCACTTGGAGCATGTGCAAGAGCATGTTCAAGGGCTGTCTTCCACTCATACAGGTCCTCTGATGTCTCTGCCTAAATTTTAAAATTCAGAAACAGATAAGAAAGAGCTGCTAAATCCCTATAAACTAAATACAGGAACTATCATTGGTGTCACAAACAGAGACCGAAAGAAAAGAATGTATGTGTGCATGCTTATACAACCGTGAAGACGCATATAATATATATCCAGCCTTTTGAGCACCTTAAGTGTAAACGCCCGTCCATCGCGTCCATCAGGAAACAACACAGTTAACAGCTTTTTATCTTCTCTAACAACAACACTGCATACAAGAGGATATTAGGATACAGCAGGAGAAATGCAAACATGCAGCATATACAAGTGCACATACATACACACACACACAGAGAGTATACTTCCATTAATCATACCTTCCTGAGTTATTTATATCAATACCCCCCAAAGTCAAATTTACTTCACTAGCTCGTTGAGGAAGTGAATTCTAAACACAAAAAACAGAAGAAAATTTGTCAGTTTTATACAAATACCAAAACTGAAGTATATGCAATGAAATTGGCATTAGACTACCCCCACAAATGTCACATTGCATAACAACATGACATGAGAAGTTAACGTGTCAATTTTTTGTATTAATGTATGAATGATAATCTAAGATTTGAGCTGATACTAACAGGATTGTTCTTGAAGAAAACCAAAGAAGTGCGTGTAAGAATGAACCAGCGCTTCTTCCAAGACTTCCACCCTAACCCTGCAAGAAGTTCAATACAGCCAATAAACATGTGGTGAGACCAATTAGAGAAATGTAAGAGTGGCCAAATGTTTCATTCTTCTATGTCAAAATAGCAGCCAAAGGAGATACTCCATTATTTTGAGTCTGTCGTAACTAATGCATGCCATTTAAAATGACAATTCGTAACTAATTAAAGTATATTATCTAGTTTTGCATCATTTTGCAAATTGACCTGACATCCTAACTACTGCTTAAATTCATTACAATAGGCTTTATGAGCCTTAAGTACCAAGCGTGGGTTATACAACAAGATGCTCTCTGGATCTCATGAAGAATGAGGCATAAGTGTTAATAAATAGTCAAATACCTTACAAAAGATAAGGGTGGTTTTCATTAACTGTTTGCTGCCCCTATGCACTTATGAATCCCAACTCGGTGTCCCCTCAATTCCTTGACCATATACAATCCACTCAAATTGTAACATACTAACATATTGTCAATCCCTTCAGAAGCTCTGGTTTAAGAACTTCAGGTGAAAAAGTTATGTATATATGCTCAATAAACATTCACATAACCTAGAATCTGATGATCATATTGTTCCTGAGGTTCTCAAATTTAGAGCATGTGAACTTAAATCTTTGACCTATACTGTACATGCATATTGTTTATGGAGTTAAGCTCATCTTCTGATAATGATGAGGCTACATTTGATAGCACAAAAAGGGCACCTCTGAATTTTGAATCTGTGAAAAATCAACCCAAACTTCAATGGAAACTTCTTTAGTTCAGATTCTGGGTCCCCAAGTAGCTTCATACATCACATATATGACGTAATTATTTCGGCCAAAAGACAAAGTATGATTATAATTATTTATTAGCTCTCGTATACAGTCAGTGTAAAAGAAGAATTAGATACCCACACTTAAAGTGATGCGACATGTACAAAGGTCTAACTGAACCTGAGACTTAATTGTCAAGGGCTCATTAACCTCGTATGACAGAGTGCTGGCATAAATTGAAAAGTTCCTAGATCTATTATCAATGTAATAAAATTAGACTAGCATGTTAATTGTCAGGCCATGTGAACTAAAATTGTATCAGACTCCAAGAATTAGTCGCCAAGCTAAGGTGCCGCACCTGCAGACACTTAAGTAAGATATCTATGCATGCATGTTTGGCTAAGCTTGAAAATAAGTAAAACTTTCTTAAAAATGCTCCGTTTGGATAAAGTATAAATGATTTATAAATGGAATGTGTGGTCAAAAAAATTAATTATTTTACAGCTTAATTATTTCCTTACAAAACTTTTTAAGCTTAGCCAAGCATGCTCTAAATTCAAAAAATATTATATCTGCAAATCCAAAAGCACCTACCTTTGGAAGATATACGAAGATGACCGCTCTTGACAATCTGCAAATTTTCACAAATCAAAATCATAAAGAACCATAAGAACCCAGAAATATGAAGACGCAGAATTAAAAATTTCATTAGGTACTTCGAAAAATCACAGAGATTTTCAAAGTAAACTTCAAAATATCAAAATAAACACTTGAAATTAAATGCATTGATAAAATTTGACTTGACAAGGAGCCAACAATTTTTCCATATTTTCTTTCTTCAACCCCACCTAAACAAAATCAAAAAACCAAATGATAACTTGGAAAAAAACATAAAATGCTGCAAGTTTTCACCCTGAATTTACCGTATTTAAATTTCCAATCCGGGGGCGGTCGAGTGCGGCAAGAGAACCAGACATTTTGCTTTTCACTGATGAGTTAACATCTCAGCAGGCACTCAGTCGACTCGACTCGGCTCCAAAGGCCAACCCCAGATCATGAATCAGCGACAAACCAGAGCTGCCGTTTTCACTCTCTCTGTTACTTTTTTATGCGAGTAGGTGAAGTGGGTGTGGGAATTCGGTGGAGAGGTAGTGTAATAGTTTCCTGTTGCTTTTCACCTACTTTTGAGCGTGACTGACTCACCAAATTGATTGCTGTGATTACTGCCATAATTGTGTTGTGTTTATGGAAAAGAGAATTCAATTCAAACCTGTTCAAGAGGTGGGCAGGGAGGCAGGGATCCCAACGTAAATATCTTGGAAGTATTTTTTTAAAAAAATTAAAATAATAATAATAATAATATTATTATCATTAACTTCCTTTTTATTTTGGTAGTATCCCAATTTAGCTAGACTAATTTTCTGGACCACCAGTCATCGGCCCCTCAGCAACTGGAGGAGGTAAACCGCGGGTTATACCCAAGTTGACCAGGATTTGAGCACCCCTTATACTCCTGACCCCAAGCAGCCTTCCTCCATGGTTATTATATCACCAAATTGTTCCAACCAATATTGATTATTACATCATTCAGCTGTTTCAACCAAGAATCGAACTTCCCACGCTGAGGTTGCAAGCCCAGCAATACCCTTTTTTTTATCAACTTGGATGTGCCCCGAGGGGCATATTATTATTAACTCTTGCATGGCTACGAGCTTGGCTTAAAGAGTGTCCTCTAGGGAAAAAAATATTAACCCGTCGAGTCCGACTATAAAAAAAAATAAAAAAATAAACTATGTGACATCTTTGTTATGTTTTGGGAGTGTGTTGATATCCGACGATAACATGTCAATTAATCGCAGTTCAACCTCCTTCAACTAAATTCCTAGATTTGCGAGGAATGTAAAATGCCGTCATCTCATTTCTTCATGCTCAGCTTTTTTTCCAAATTTTCAGTGTAGGTACATTTTTGGGCTTCTAGATATTAAACAACTATGTAAATTTTCAATATAAAGTTTGCATCCTAGGAGATCATAATTAAGAATATATGTAAAATATATTTAATTTGCAGTATTAAACACATGTATTCAGGGGCGGACGCATAACTTTAACATTGAGAGTCACAATCGAACTTTCATAAAAGTTGTGAGAAATTTTATAATTGAAAATTTACGTCTAAAAAAATTATACCCCATATAATTTTACATTCGAAAATTTACATGGGATATCACTTTTTCTGATGTAAAACTTTGAAAATTTTTGAAAATTTCTTAATAAAATAATGAAAATTATACCGAGAAACTTGCATAGCAAAAAAAATAAATGTTAATGAAATAATTGATTTTTTTTTTAAAACTTACATTTAACGTATTCTTAACTATTTTCGATATATGTTTGAACTATTCGATATGCCCATAATGTAGTTCTTGAAATAAGCTTCGAAATGATCTGAGCAATTTGTAGATTCGATTAGCGTACGATCATCGGAGAATTTTTAAAATTAGTATATTATTGAAATTCAAATTTATTTTGATTTTGCCCCTGTTTGGTGGAGA
>CAIGRR010091205.1:0-10971 GCA_903798365.1 Fraxinus sp. 1973-6204 | reverse complement strand
TTTCTGCATCAAACAAATAGATTTCGAGTATAATGAATCTGAGGGGAAGTGCTCATGATCTTACCTCAAATTATCATTAATTCCCACAGTGCCCCCTCGAACTTATCAGTTGTATCAATAGTCCACTCATATTCGTGATATTAAATTGACCATCGGATGGATATTCGAAAATGACCAAAAAGAAAAGGAAAGGAAATTCACCCTACGAAACTTTCATCTACCCTGCCAACCCACCAATTGCACCATGGCAACCACAATAAATATACCAACTTCATTTTCTTCTCCATCGCCAACGGTACCATGGGACACCCTTAAAATGTAGATCCACCAAAAAACTTCATCTCNCACAATAAATATACCAACTTCATTTTCTTCTCCATCGCCAACGGTACCATGGGACACCCTTAAAATGTAGATCCACCAAAAAACTTCATCTCAAGTTCTGCAACGACCTAGTGATACAACTGGCCAATGAGTTACAGAACTCGGGCTCTAAGGTCACAATAGCTGTTTTGCAGATAAAACAAATTAGATGCAACTGGAGGACGCTTTTACCCACTTTGATTAAAGTGTTTCCTCAAAGATTACGTATGATATTGAGAATTTTATGGTTTACAAGTTCTCTTCGAGCTTTTCAAGTGGTACCAGTGGAGTGACAAAAGTGTGGTTGGGTTGATGGTAAAACAATCAAGATAAGAAAACAAAGTGGCATAACAGAAGAGTTAAACACGGTAAACCAGTGCCATATATCAGTTGATTATAAAAAAAACACGGGGTTAACTCGTGCAATCAGTTGAGGTGGCTCGAGGGGAATGAGTGGTAATCCCTGGGGCAAAGTGAAATTACCCTAAGTTGTTTAATATGAGATAACTGCACTTCAATAAATCAAACCTTTTTTACAATTTGAAGTTGCTGACAAATATATCCAGTGTCTAGCATTGCGAGCTCATCTGCTTGGCTCCTTTCAATTTTATCAAACAAGTCAGGTCCAATAAAAGCCAATGATGTTTAAGAAATAAATAATGGCAATAACAATTTCACCGGACAATTCGTTATCTCACTTTGGCTTATGGATTCCATTAACATTTTTTGAGTTGATCATCTTGAAGTAAAATTCATCTGGGTTCCTCAATGCCGCCTTTTCCTTGAGTTTCTACAGGGACATAACATCAGTGTAAAATATATAACTTAAAAATCTAAAACACCATTTTGAAACTCAAATAATGTTCAACTACATGGTTCAAAAAGTTACCCGTATAGTCTCCTCCTTTTTATGATAGTTTTGTGCACGTTTAATATAATCCTTGTGCTTTTCAAGAAGTCCAAATTTTCTTCTTGAATGCCTGGCATAGAAAACATACATTACAAAACAAACTGGGCTAAAAACAAAATAATGAAACAAAGAAGAAAATGTGAACATAATAACAAATAACTCACGGTTGAGCGCGCTCTTGGTAAGCTCTTCTTCGGATAGCATTCTTTCGTGACATCTTTATAACCTGCAACAAAGTTTCACTTCAAATTTCAAAAATAAAGAAAAGATGTTAGAAGAAAAAACACATCAGAGACATAAAGTTATAAACTTTGCTTTTTCTGTATTTAATGACTGAGAAACGATTGGCAGATTCTTGATAGTAGCAATGACATTATCCCAATTAGACAAGCATAATGAGGTTTTATTTTGGTTGAATATAAAGGTGTCATTCTCTAAACTTCCTAGGGGTGGTAAAAATTCAGTCTGGTTTTGTTCAGAACCCAACCAAACAGCTCCCCATCAGTTGGCTACATGTGTAAAGGAGAATAGAACTCAGCCTGCCAGTTCCGTCTGATTCAGTTCTATGATTTAATTAACTGCAGAGTCTGCATTTAAATATAAATTAAACCTTCATAAGTTCACCTCTAGTTACTGCTTGCTAAATCTTTCGTACTAAACTTTATTCTCAAGTAATTTTTCCCAAAATTATTTTTACCTTCAGTAGCAAAAGCGCTACGAACAGTCGCTATCGAGTATTGATTTCCATATTTCAAGTTATATCATTAATGAATTCAATCAATCCATCTACTCACATATAAACACCCCTGGAGGATGAATTGGATCCGACACTTCCCTTTAATATGATTGTCTTGCCCGTTCGCATTTATAATATTTCTTTTTTCTTTTTTAATTGCCATGATATCAATTGTATCCCCAAAAAATATGTAAGAAAATTATTCATCAATCTCAACTTTACAATAATCGAATTAAGGAGACTAAGAGAAACCTTCTGATTTTATGATTTCTTGGCTCCCTTTTGAGGATAAACAAAACCAAAATATCACTATACATTTAGGCACCTAGCAATTTTACAGTGCCCAGAAGCACATTACTTAATTTGCAGACAAACTGAGAAAAAAAAAATGTTGTACCTCAAAAATCAACAGCTTCCCCGAATAAAGAATACAAGTCTAGCTCCAAGCCTGAAGGTAAACTATGTGAACTGTGAAGAACAGAGAAAAAAAAGAATCATAAAAAGAAAACAAATTTATGCATCAAAATATGATAAAAACATTTATATGTGTATTATTTACTATGAAAAAAAGGAACTATTCGGCGAATTCGATGGAGAACTACACAGCTGGTGGCTTTTTTCTGTGTTATTATTCTTCCTTTTGTGGCTCAAAACCCTAAAAGCAATTGACAAGTATTAAGGACTCTGTTTTTAGGGTGTGGCATGGGGAAGAAATTAAAATATTTTATTTTTTTTATTCGTTCATATGTTTATTTATTTTGCTAATATTATTTACTTATTTTTCATATTATAATTATATCATCAACCTTTTATATTCAAACTGTATAAATTAACAACCCAAAAATTCTTTATAGGGAAGAAAAAAATAAGCCCGAGACTCGCGATTTTTCAACCACACGTTCCATCAACTTTTATCAAAATCTATAAAATTTAATTTTTATCTAAATTAAACATGAGTTAAATACAAACGTTTTCTCCGCGACAATAAAATATTTCAACAAAAACCGTTGTGCTCCGTCCTGCTGCCATCCTAATTCCAAAGGATAGTGTTTTTCTATCTTAATAGCTCATAAATCATCGAGGGTCCAAGCTGATGTACAATTTATAAAGTAGAAGGGCTAATTCTTTACATTTTATAAATACAAACCACAGAGAAAAGGAACCAAGAACAAGGGGATGAGACCAAATCAAGCATATTTAGTTACATAATGTCCCAATGAGCCACACAACCTTAACATTCATGCATAGACGAGTCGTTTAATCAACATATAAGTTAGAAGACAAATCAATCTGCATCGGCAGTAAAGTCGGGCTCTGGTGGCTTTTGGAGTTTCACCAATTCCCGAGCACTCTTAAGATTCCTATTTCTGTGTACTCCCCTGAGAGCATTTGCTGCAAATCTTGTTGCCAAGAATGTCGCGCCAATGCTATATGAGCCTCCACCGGCGTTTGTGCTGGCCCTAGCTAACTCTTCGGCTGCTTCTTCCTTCCTATGAAGCTCCATAACTTTCCTTTTGCAATGCCGCCTCCAGGCTGCTTGGATAAAGCATGCGGCCCAAGTCCTCCACTGCTGCGAATAAAACCGGAAGGTGTGTTGAACCTGTCTGCTGTGAAGTCGTCTGAACTGACCTGCAACAAATTTTAGTTCATCGGCTGTTAGGGCAAAAGCCTCAACCTCCATCAATGCCTTCACTGTTCGAGTAGAAGACGGCAGGTTGGAACCGGATCTGGGATCCAGTGCCCAAGTTAGAAGCTCTTCACCACAAAAATCTCCCTCTTTTAGCAAACTGCGGTTGAAAAAACCACTTCTCCCACCATCCGTTGTCACACTTTCTAGACGTCCCCGTATGATGAATAGCATTTCATCAACTGGATCTCCTTCTCGAACTATGTAAGTATTTTCAGTATATAGACAGGGTTTCAGTCGTTCACATATGGCGTCTAGCAACCTCTCGTCCATATTCTCAAACAGTGGAACCTGCAAAATGTTTGTGGTCACACGTACGCCACCCAGAAACTACTACATAATAAATCATGTATCTGTTATATCCACAACTCGTAAGTCCTTGAAAATTTCAAGGCATGCAAACATAACAAAAAAATAAGCAATCAGGAATTCCCCCCTTTCCACCCGAGATCCCATTCTTAGAATCTCCACTCGAGAAAGATATGCATAAAAAATCAATCAAAGGCATATGGAAGCAAACTATTAACAAGGCAATTACCCTCTTGACCAAAGCCAGACAAAGATGGCGCTTTATGTCTCTTCTAAGATCCTTTGGCAGACTCTGAACCAAATTCTCTTCATCTACTCCACGTGTTTCCAACCATTTGTATTGATCATACTTTCTAACCCTTCCCCTAAGATCTGGTGGGAGCAAGCGATGATGCATCCATTGCTCTGAGTCGCGCCTTTTAACTCTCATCTCCTCAAGTCGAATAGTAAGAGACTGGAGATATGTCTGTTGCAACAGAAAATAAAAACACCAAAGAAATAAGCAAATTCCATATTACTTTAGAGCAATGTTGTGCGCTATTCAAAATTGCAACTGCTTTGGATGCAATTACAGAGAGGTGATACATAAAAGCTCAAAATGTTCTTAGTGCCAATGCACTTCAGGAAAGTCATGCTCCGCAAGGAGTATGTTAGTTATTCTCCCAGTTGATACATTTTTCGCGAGCACCATGAAACTTGAGCACTTACACGTTACTATTCCTAGTTGTGCTCCAAGGACCAAATATCATATAGTTACGTTATAATACTAAACGGTGGATAGGTGAGATAAATTTAGAATGTCATCCAATCCACTGTTTTGAAAGAAACCATAATACACAATTAAAATAAACATAAAAAATGAAAGCAACAATTGTTCTCACAATTCTTGACTACGTGTTAGAAAACCACCTTTGCTGAAGATCTTAACAGCAATAAGTGTTTTCAACATTCATGAAATTAGCACATCTTGAATAAATTTATAGGGAAAATAAAGGCATGACCTAGTATGGCTGCATTCAGCAATTTAAGTCCATTTTATACTAGCATTTTATCCAACTACGGAACCAAATTAGTCTCCAAATTAACTACTCTTGTTTCCTCAAAATTAATTATGAGATATCGTTTCAAAATTTAGTAGAGGGAAGTAATATTTGTAGATATATAAATAGAAGAGTTCTACAGTTCCAAACCATTAGGGACCTAAATATACACATCAATGTCAGAAGAAATTTTAGAAATCCATTCTAAAATAAATAATAAATTCGAGGATAGGAGTGGGAAATTCACACTCCAAAAAGTTCAAAACTTCAAAACAAAAAGAAGTCTGTTATATTTCTTTTTCAGCGTGCGTGTATAGGGTGTGGGCAGAGAAAAGAAGAAGGAAGAACTAGAGATGGCAATGGGACGGGTTCGGGGCAGGGCACTCCCACACCCTGCCCCGCCCCACCTTAAACAGGGCAGGGGGGGCTCGGGGCGCGGGCTTGCCCCATTTTCTGCCCCGTTTATGATTATTTTTTTTTCAAAAATTTTCGATTAACTATTTTTTTTTAATTTGTAGTTAATTATTTTTTTAATTCTTCACGGGGCGGGTTCGGGGCACTTCGGGACGGGGTACCCCCTCCCCGCCCCGGCCCACCAACCCGTCGGGGCGGGTTTTTTTTGCCCCATCCGGGGCGGGGCAGCGTCGGGGCAAGGTGGGGCGGGTTTTTTTGCCATCACTAGGAAGAACTGCACAAAACAATGACACAATCATCGTTGTCTGTATCACCAGAAATTACCTGCATGTTTCCAATCAATAGAGCAAAAAGAATTAGGCCCAAAATAGCTAATGCAATGCTGAATATGGACTCCCCTGGGTAGGTGCTGGTTTGAAGTCCCTGGCCAAGTGTACTGCAGAGAGAAGTTATGTAATGCTGTAATTTGTGGAATCAAGCACAAAGACAATTTTGATTATTGAATTTCAACTCATAACCCAAAAATCAGCATATTCAATAAAAGATTCCAACAACTGCAGTTGAACAGAATGTAAATATAAAGATTGACAAGCAATTAAAATGGATCAAAAAGGGACTACACGACTACTTCATAAGTTCCAGTAAATATGCATGATATTTGTACGATGAAGTACGTGGAATGTGCAGGCACCCTATTCTGACTATAATACGTTGTGGACACCTGTCTAGACAGGAAAACAAGCTATCGACTGTAGCCATGTATATGAACCCATCTATACCACACAATTAGGGGTAAAGTGATGCATAAAGAGATAATACAAGGAAAACAATGTGTCATCATAGCGACCCAAAAGTTCAATCAGACACTGATGCAGCCATTGAAAGGTCTAAATAACAGAAGGTTCAGACATTATTGAAATTCAAATGGTTCCAGGTGAGTTTTGAAGTCTGTTCACCTCAAATTTTGCAGTCCCCACCAGAGACAGTAGCAATATTTAGACAAGAAGTTTTTTGATGAAACTATGTCAGACGACAAAGCCTGCTTAAAGATTCCAAAATCAAATGGTGGATTGTTATCAACGTCTACAGGGCAAGATGAATTTAGAACCGAATCGCTGATGTTACCCCAGGCACTGTGGACACTCATCGACTCGTTGCCACAATACAAGAAAGCAGTGTTACATGTAGCATTATGTTTACAAGCTTTTTGCCAGCATGTATCGTTTCGCTCCACTGATAATAAATACCAGAAAGCCCCAACTATCTGCAAACAGACCATGTAGAAGGGTAAAACAAAGTTTTCATCCTCAGGATTATAAATATTTATCACCCCATCTTTAAACATTAGGACTCATAATAAACACAATAATTGTAATAGTAGCTTTCTGCAAGAAGGAATAGCAGATCAGCATATTTGTCAGGATTATTGCCTGAAAGCAAAATTAGTACCGAAAATATCATAAGAATCTATTGTTAATATGAACAATGCACATAAATGTGAAAGATATAATTCATAAATTATCGTTGCATGACGATTAAAATTTCTAGTGAAAGCTAGGGCACTACATGATGATGATGGATCTAGCCTAAAACATAAGTTGGTCAGCGGTGGATAAAAATGGACAGTTTATTTTGTAATGTCATAATGTTGTCCACACTTGATCATGAGTGGTAACTTCTAGGTGGAAATGCACTGGACAGGACAAAGGAAACTACAGTTTAACGTGCGTATCAATAATGTAATTAAATGTCACTTGCTCACTTGATGGCCTACCTATCCTCAGTGAGTAATGAACTCCTTTCATGACTTCAGACTCTTTGATACGTTAAAGGGTGAGATAGTTCAATGGATACAGGACCACATGGAAGGTTCTTGAAGATTTTAATAGGAGATAAAGATTAACTTAAATTTTTGAAAATAGTGACCGTTTCTCCAAGTGAAGCCATAATATTACCAAGT
The DNA here is from genome assembly GCA_903798365.1 of Fraxinus sp. 1973-6204. NCBI lineage: Eukaryota > Viridiplantae > Streptophyta > Magnoliopsida > Lamiales > Oleaceae > Fraxinus > Fraxinus sp. 1973-6204. The sequence continues at coordinate 3,552 of CAIGRR010091205.1, read as the reverse complement.
GTTAATAACAGGACAGATGTTTTCAAGAAATATTACTTCATATGTTTATGAAAAGCATATCACACCAATCGCAGACACACCAAAAGAAATGGTTCTTGCTGATTAGGCTAGAATAACCACATAAGCCAACCCTTCTTTAAAAAGTCATCACAATGCAAGTGTCCATTAAAACAGAGCCCAACATTCATAATTGACATTTAACTCCAGACTCCATGTGGGCTTTCATGGCATTCTTCGTAATTTGCATATTGCAATCCAGGAGCTATCATGCAGGAGAAACCCAGAAGCCCGGCCTTGAACTACTTAAGGACTACTTACTATAGTTAAGATCGAGTCAACTCTTATGCCATAAGTTGTTGTAAAAGTAAAAGTACATGCAAAAATAGATAACCAGTACTCAAACAAAGCCTACCAACAGAATAGTAGCTTACATGACTGGCAAGCATGTACAACAGCAAATAATTCACAGCACCAGCCCATGCAGTTTCAGCAAAAACACCAGTGGTCCTTTTCAGTTCCGAAGTTAAGGGCAAAATTCGAATAAATCTAGGGAAATACTGAAACAAAATGATAAAAAAAAGGGCTTGTTTTGTAGCCAGTACATCCGAGCCATTTGATCTACGGAGAAATCTCAAGACTACAACCTGCACCAATTCATAAAGATGTACTCTTGTTAAAATGAATACAATAAAAACCGCCTAAAAGTTCCTGGATATCCAGCAGACCTATAGAGTTGTGATAAACATTGCTTAACAGCATCACAGACAGACTGCTTCAAAATACTTAATGAGTTATGACAAACAATGCTCAATTGAATGCCAGCGACCTAAGAAAGGTGACTAAAATTGATAGTGCCAATTTTTTTATGGATTATCACCACACACGAACCAGCAATGAGCTACATGCTTAGACATATCAAAGAAGGAACACAGAACATAATATTTTGACATAATTAGAAGTGAATAAAGAAGAATAAATGCAGTCAGGTATTACAACTAGAGGTAGCAGGCCACGAGACCAAGGAATGGCAAGTAGACCAGCTCAAGTCACAGCCCACGAACCCCCAGCAAGCAATATCGAGACTGGGCCGGACAGAATATGGGTTAAGTCTATTCACCACTCCAAAAGAATTTAAAACTTAATACGAATATTTAAATTTCTGAACAAGCAAAGTTACTGCAGAGATTATTGCATTAGCATCCGTGAAGTTGCACAAGTTGAAAAAAACATAAACGTTAGCAAAACAGTGCATATGATAAATTTCGACATGATTACATAAACTTGCAATCCAGATAATGCATTAAAAAAAAAAACACCGTAAAGAAATCTAAATAGCAATTCAGAAAGATATGGATCTGTGACAAAGTTGTTCTCCGCACCTGTGGTAGGGGAAGCACCGAGAGGAAATCTAAGATAAAATAGCATCGTAAGTATCTTTTAGCGATTTGTGCAGAATCTATGACGAGTTCACCTCTTCCAAAAACCCGAGATGATGGGGCAATATAAGCTGTCCGGAATTGGAGAGCCATGTGAATGAGATAAAATGCATCAATAACTGTGCGCAAAGTTGTAGCTGTGATAGCTAGCTTTCGGTCTATCCCTAGGCATTTTGGTGATTTATCAAAAACAGGAAGAAAGAAAAACAGTGGATCCACAGACACAGCTAGAATACATGATATGACAAAAAGCTTGTTCCAAAGCATAAGAAATTTGTCCTGAGGGTCAAATATCTTCTTCTCAGATGCATTAAGATCTTCTGGAAACACTGCCGGAGAAACACCAAATCCCAGTGATCGTCCGATTGACTTGAGTCCTTCAGACCCTTTCCTCATTCCTCTCTTGAACGACTTAGACGTAGTAGCTGTATGACCAGAACGGCCTAAACCATCAATGCTGAAGCCACATTTGTTTGTTGCAACCGAGGCTGATGGGGATGACAGTCTAGAGTCCAAGCCATCCAACCTAATCACAAAAATCAAACAGATGCAGATTACATTCCAAATAGTAGGAATCAGACCCAATCTCTAATTCTTTGACATTAAGGAGAGAGGTTCCATCATGGTTCACAAATTATTTTACGAATTTTTTTAATTTTTTTTTCCAGCCTATGCATGCAAGGGGAAGGAGAAAGAGAAGGCACCATTTTTTGAACTAATTGAAGAATATAAATATAATGTTACAATGATGACAAAGAATGAGAAGAGAATGATAGTTACGAGTTGGATGAAAAAGGAATCAGATATGATGATGAATCCCTTTACTTTCTTATTAGCATCGATGTTATAGGAGTCTTCAGGGTTGCTTCTACATCAATAGTAGATGACATGCTTTATTGATCAACTGTGTTTGTTTGCAAGTTAGACATTTAATTTTGTTTATTTGTACTATTATGGGTTTTGAAAGATCATTTATGTTCGTTATGAGCAAATTTTTGTATTTTAAAATTCTTTTGAATCATTTATTGGTTTTCATGAGGTGTACTTGATGCTTACAAAACGCCTCAAAACTTATGCCTCAGCTCATTGAGATAAAATGCATTGATACCCAATTGAACCATTTTTAACATTGCCTCCTATGAGCATATGCAGTTTTAAGAATTCATTCTCTGATTAGTATAATTTTGAAGCGAGAAACTTTCATAGAAATTGGAACATACATACATATATATATATATATATATATATATATAGAATCTTCTTTGTTCTTTCAGCAATCTAACTACGGAACCCTCCTTATTTCTAGGAACTAGCTTAGTGAAGGAAGCTAATGAAACATCACATGATGGACTTTTCCACCAAACACTAATGCTTTGACAATATTCCATAACAAGCTGTGAATTCTCATTTCCTAATAAGTGCAAGAACAAGGGAAAAGTAGAATACCTTAGAAACTTTTCCCTCTGTCCACCAAGATATTGGGTTTTGGAACCACTATCAAACATTTTGTAAAACCAATATAAATACAACTGCAAGGCAAACAGAAAAGTTGAAAATTATAGAATGCTAGAAGGTACCAAATGATAAATTACTCAGCATGCAAGATACAAACAATAAATTTATATTAATGAAACTCACCATACACCATTTAAAACATTTTTATGTCTTACAATGAAATCAACCAGTACATTTTGGTTTTGATAAAAGGAGGAGATGGAAAGGAAAGAAAGAAAAAGCAAGGAAGGGGGCATCATGAAGTATGCCAAAATATATGTTATTTTGTGTCTTTCTATGATAGCCAATTATGAGTCATGGTTATATTTCTGAATGCAAATGCATTGCTAACTTGTAGTATCTCTTAAGTTAACTTTTAAACTTATCTTTTATATATAATTTATTTTTTCAATGTCAAACTATTTCGATCTAGATTTGTGAGACCCAGTGACCAGGTTGGACAATTAGGCCAGGGGCGGACCCAGAGTTTTTATATTGTGGGGGCAAAAAATTAAAACGCATTTTAAAAAACAATATAACATTAATAAAAATAAGTCAATACACGACTACAGTTATAATCTACACATTTTTATCTTTTGTAAGAAGTCATGGATGGAAGTAA
>CAIGRR010091192.1:0-10081 GCA_903798365.1 Fraxinus sp. 1973-6204 | reverse complement strand
CCTGGTCAACTTGGGCATAATCTGCGGTTTACCTCCGCCAGTTACTGAGGGGCCGGTGGTCCAGAAAATTAGTTTGACTAAGTAGGGATACTTGGGTACCAAAAAAAAAAAAAAAAAAAAAAAAAGAAAAAAAAGATTTGCATGAGTCTTGTGATTTGCATTTAAATGAAAAGTGATGTTATTTGGCCCCACTAGAATTATAAGTTTATAACACAAGTTTAAGTAGTGTTAGGTTAATGACTAAATGAAAGGTGGAATTAAATGACTCATTAAATTGTACTTATCATTTAATGTCACGTTAGCACTATCTAGATTAGTGTTATAATTAGGGCTGGGCAAAGTCAATTCGAACCAATCAAACCGATCAACCCAACCCAAACCGTTTGAGTTGGTTTTTTAGTTCAATTGTGTTAGGTTTAGGTTAGAAAATCAAATTTTAGGTCTGGTCGGGTTGGGTTTCGAGTTATCTATTAAAACTCAATCCAATCCAACACAACCTAACTTAATAAACTAAAAAAATATTAAAAAGAAAATTAGTATTTAAAACTAAAAATCTAAAACCTAATGATCAAATTCTCCCCTGCCTCACATCTCTTCTACCTCTTGTCTCAGCTTTTCGACTCGATTTTTTGATGTAATTTTTGACTAAACACTTGGATTGAATGATGAAATTTACATTTGTTGTATTTATGTTGTATTTATTTTATTCAATATGTATAATATGCAGGTATTCAACATATATTTATATTGATTTATTATGTATTTAATTTGATCATGGTATAATATATTTAACAAGTTTTACAATGTTTTTAATTTATATTGTTTTATTAGAATAGAACTTTACCCCAAAGACCATTGATCCAACTTCAATCGACTTACTGCCTTTCAAATCTCCCTTTTTAATGTAACTGAAATTGGTTTAAATTGAAATTGTATCAAACTTTAAAAAAATTGTTCAAATTCAACGAAAAAAGTTCTAACCATTAGGCCATAAAAAAATTGTCCAACAAAAGAATAAGGCAACAATACATAAACCAGGTTTTTAAGTATCACCATTTCAAAATTAAGGATATATGTTTTAAATTTCAAAAATCAGGTTTCATTAAAATTTATTTATGATGTAATTAATTAATTATATATTTTATTAATAAATATATAAAGGTTACTTATCTAGGCAATTTGGTCACAACTCAAAAATTTTATAAGTCACAGTTCATTCATCAGTCACAAATTAAAAAATTAAAAGTCACAATTTGTTCATCGGTCATAAATCACAAAATTTATAAGTGACAACTTATTTATGGTCACATAACATCAAATTATAGGAGTGTCTAATGAAAATTTGGTCACATTTTTAAGTCGCATATTATTTATTGACTACAAATTAACCAATTTATTATTACAATCAACTAAATAATTGGTCACAAACACCTACATCCCATCATAATATCTCATCCCCACCCACAAACACGACAACCATGACCACCACCAATATCACCACCACACACCACAGCAACCACCACACCATCACATGCCATAGTAATCGCAAACTCACCATCATAGCACCCACAAACACCACCACACATAAACACCGATACCATAGTAACTCTAATCCGACATCTTATAAACCCATTATTACCCATACTCAAATCATACCCACAATAGCCTTAATCCACCAACTGCAACGCGCAGCGACACCATACCCCTCGCCCACAGCCGTTGTTGTGCCACCATACGCGGCGCGCGTAGCCTCTGCATCGTTGGCGCTCATTGCCACTTTGAAGCAACAACATTGCAAATTGGTGGAGATCTTAAAGCTGGGTGTTTATTTGTTGCGGTGGTATCCAACAGTTGCTAGAGAGAGAATGTAGAGAAATTTGGGGGCTGTTATTTTCGTGGTGGTGCCGGTGGCGGCGCAGCGGGAATAGAGAGAGAGGGGAGAGAAAATGGGTCGACAGGAGAAAGAGAATATGAAATAATTAGGGTTTGAAATTGTGTATAATTGATTTAAATAAAAATTAATTTAAAAACTATTAATTAAAACCTGATTTATGTATTATTAAAGTTGATTTTGGATTTATGAAAATGATATCTTAAAAACCCGTGAGACTGTAATTTCCTCAAAGAATAATCGGGTTCAACTTGAATTGAACTCAAGTCCAAACCAATCAACCCAATCCAACCCAACCCAACCCAAATTGAGTTGAATTTTAACTAGAAATGAGTTGATTTCAGTTTGAATTGTTCTCAAATCGAACATGTTGGGTTGGGCTCAAAATCAATCAAATCCAACCAAAACCTAGTCCTAGTTATAACTTAGTGGGACTAAATAGCATGATTATTAAATGAATTTATCATTTAATGTCATATAATTATTATCTAAACTGAAACTTAACCCAATAAAGATGAATAACATTACACCTAAATTAAGGCACAGTTCAAAATTAATTCAGGCATGGGCATTGAAGCGCCAGCCTTGTTATTAGAAAAGGCATCTGTGCGCATTTCAAGGCTACATTTTCATATATTAAAGTGCTTGTTACTGGAAAAGGCATCTGCGCGCATTGAAGGCTACATTTTCATAAATTAAAGGTTGAACCCCAACCTTGAGGGCCCCTCACCGACCCTGCCCTGGACCATCGTGGAGGAGGTAAATCGCAGGATGTGCCTCCCAGGAGCCAGGGTGGAGAGCTTATGGATTGGCCTGGGCTATTAACCCTATGATAACTCCCGCTTGCAACAAAGTCAATTCCATCTTTGCGAGGAATCGAACTATGCACACTATCGCGTTGAGCCCTAACCGCCCTCCCCTTGAGAGCTTATGGATAGGCCTGGGCTATTAACCCTATGGTAACTCCCGCTTGCAACAAAGTCAATTCCACCTTGCGGGGAATCGAACTCTGCACACTACCGCGCTGAGCCCTAACCGCCCTCTCCTTTGCCACTAGAAGATTTGCCCTGGGGGTAAACATGAAAATCACCCACCTTGGGGCTCGAACCCACGACTGTAAGGCATTTGCGCGCATTGAAGGCTACATTTTCATATATTAAAGATTGGATTAACATGTACACGTAGATGTTGACATAATTTGAGTGAGGTGCGGTCCACGATATTGTAACATGAGTCACATTTCACTCATATTATGTCAACCCCTATGTGTACATCACATAGCATGGCTCATAAAGATTACTTGAATCCCTATGTTTTACATTTATTTACAAAGAAAAAAGAAAAAACAATTTTTTAAAATGAGTTCTTTCAATTTAATGGACAGACGTGCTACGAAGGCCACAATCTGATTCGAGCTTTCATTTATCGTGTGAGTCATTTATGTAATTCCAATGAACCAAGTTGATTCATTTTTATAACTAATCGATTCGACCCACTCATTTTGACACCTCTATCAAGCCTATACATTAGTCGTTGTCTACCGACCACCTCTACCCCTCTGTCTGAAAGCTTTTGAAGGGTTTTCTTGTCCGAAGCCATTTCTTCTAGGGTCAACTAGTCAAGAAAGAAGCTGAGCTCCAGCTGCTCCCTCTAAAAGGAAGATACCACTAACTTAAATGAGTAGTGTTATGTATTTAAATTTTTGATAATTAATAATCTAAGTTACAATTAAGGGTGTGTTTGTCACCCATTAGTTTTTCAAGAATGATGTAATGAATAATATTTTTTTGGAGAATGTGTGGTTGAGATTTAAAGTAACTTTATTGATTTTTGTGTGGAATATTTTATTGGATGAACGTGTGGTGAATATTGTTTACTGTAGCAAATAGAGTTTGAGATAATGGTAGACAAACAGGGGCTAAGTGATATTAATTTGAACATCTTAGATGTAAGAACGTAGGTTACGTGTTTGACCCCAATTTTTTAAGGAAGAATTAGTTTTTGAATAGTCATTGATGGAGAATGTGTGGTGAAAAAGTGATAAAAAATTTTAAATTTGTGTGTAATATTATTTTATTTGGAGAATGCGTGATTAAAAATAATTATTGTAGAAAAATGAATGAAAAAAAAAAAGAAAGAATGTGGCTCAAACATGAGTTAAATTATTCAATTGCTTAATTGATACATGAAGAAATGAGCACCACCCGTATAGATAATAACATTACTCACCATTGAATTTGACGTAAAATGTGTCTTTTTAAGGCCACGTGTCGTTTAAATGCAAAACCTATCTACTAGAAACCGACTTGGTTTTTGTTTTCTTGATTTCATAATATAAGATTTGTTAGGACAAAAAAAAAGGATGGTGCAAAGTGAAATGACAGAAAAATCCGCAGAAGGCAAGGGCGTTCTTGTCAAAACACGAACATGTTGGCCTTTTTTACTTAGTCAACGATAATTTAAGTTTATTCTTTAATAAAAATATAATTTTAAGAAGGAAAAAACGTTTTGTACAAAAATAAAAGGGCCAGAAAATCCATCAGAAAAGAGACAAAATGCGAGTCCCATCGTGTATTTGAAAAATGAAAAAAATGTGCGGACCCCAATCTTTGTGAGTTGTCTGTTGTCTTTCTGGTATTTCTCCTTTTGTACGTGCAGCAAGGTTGTTTTAAGAATTAATGATGTAAGGCATGATAATCGTCCATACACCGCGACCTTTTCTTTAAAATTCAAACTCATATTCTCCACTTAACATTACTGTTATAGACATTCTTCGTTTCATTTGTTGCAAAAAATGCTCTAAAAGCTTTTCAACGTCTCAGAGACTTTTGGCCCGGGGAGCGTTTAACTTGCAATTATTATCTGAAAAAATACGTAATATTGTTGAAATGACATATTTGCCTATGACGTCTTTTACCCCTCGTGTCCAGAGGAGGATTGGTGATACAAATTGAACCCTCTGGACTCCTGAACTGTATTGACCAGAATTTCCTCAAAATTTTCTCCACACACAACACAAACTTCATTAGAATTCCTGAAGAAGGTGAAAATGGCTGCCCAGAAAAGGGTACTCTTACTATGTGGAGATTATATGGAAGATTACGAGGTTCCTTCTCTTTTTTTCTCTTCACTTTTCAGTCCCTTAACTATCATCTCTCTTCAATTTCTCTATTGACAATGTTAATCGAGGAAGAATTCGTATTTTGGTTTATACTAGATAATTTAAATTGCATTTTCAGGCGATGGTTCCATTTCAAGCATTGCTGGCATATGGGATTTCCGTTGACTCAGTTTGTCCCGGAAAGAAAGCCGGTGATATCTGTCGCACTGCTATTCATCAGTCCACTGCTCATCAGGTCTATAAAACTATGCATTCAGTTCAAAACATTCTTGTTCTATACTTGTATATACCGTAAATTGCTGGTGTATGATTCTTGGTTTGTAATTTTTCTTGCGATGATGATAATATGTTAGGATCGCTATCCAAAACGTTGCCCATTTTCCTATATCTGGAGAAAAATAGTGATTTTTTTTTCTGTCTATAATTTGAAATATTGACTTGGCCGCTGATACGAAAAAATAGGTATGGGAAAATGTACTGGATTCGATGTCTTTTGAATCTTAGAACTACTACATTTCTGTATGTTAAGCACTCTGCTCTCGCAATTTTAGAAAAAGGGACAAGCTCTTTTTTTACTACAGGAAGCAAATGGGTTATAAATTTTCCAAGGAAAGTGGTGTGCAAAGAGTCAACTATAAATTAGAATGTTGTTGAATGATTTAAAAGGACAGAGGTTAGATGATGAGTTTGTGGTCAACATGTATTATTATACTGAACTTTCTTGACATGCTTTTTGTAAGTAAGGCATCAATAGACTTTGAGATCATTACTCTTTCCTTTATACATGAAATTGTTCAGTGGAAATTGTTATTGTATCCATGAAAGGAGTTTATTATCCTTTGCAGTTCAACATATTTTGGAGCAACATTCAAAGTTCATATCCAATGAGTGTCCTAAAATGTAGTTTTTGTATTTCGAATTTATGTAGTGGGTGTTCAAATTCAATAGTTGGTGAGAATTGCTGATAATGATGGAAGATTAAACATTGGATGATCAAGGTCTTATGTATCAGTCTAGGTGTCAGATATTCAACCTTGCATATTTTTCTTGGAATCTTTTGTTCAACGGATCTGTGATGTTTGTCTCTTTGATGATGTTGCAAGTGTATGGAACGAAAATCTTGATGTTAATTTCCAAAACATGCTTGTAGTTTGGGTGAATGACAAGATATCAAGTGTATCAGTTGCCTTTCTGTGGTTTTTATGCACCATTCTTCTCATTCTAAAAATGGCTGCAGACATATTCTGAGTCACGGGGTCATAATTTTGCCCTCAATGCAACTTTTGATGAAATAGATGCCACCAAATATGATGGGCTGATCATTCCAGGTGGACGTGCTCCAGAATATCTTGCAATGAATGAATCTGTTGTAGAATTGGTTAAGAAATTTTCTGAGTCACGAAAGCCAATTGCCTCCGTTTGCCATGGACAGTTGATTTTGGCTGCAGCAGGTGTAGTTAAGGGCCAGAAATGCACAGCCTTTCCTGCCGTGAAACCAGTACTTATTGCTGCTGGTGCTCATTGGGTAGAACCAGAGACTGGGGCCTTTTGCACCAGCGATGGGAACCTTATAACTGGAGCCACATATGACGGCCACCCGGAGTACATCCGGCTTTTCATCAAGGCATTGGGAGCCAATATATCTGGTTCTGGCAAACACATTCTATTTCTATGTGGGGTAAGTTTCAATGATTATGGCTGTACGGGTTCAATCTAGAAACCTAATTTCAATTTTCTTTGGCTTTTTGAATCCAAAAGATGCTTTTTTTTTTTATTCAACTTGGTTGGATTGAAGAGAAGCTTAGGTCCATATGAAGTTTCTGATAATCTTGTTATTTTTCGTGTAGTTAATAAATTTTGTCCAAATAAACATAACTTTATGCGATTCTTTTTGCGCTGATGAACCTGTATAGTGGAACCTTTACAGTGACGACTTCACGTTTTTTTAGATTACTAAGAAATTTTCTTCAAAGGAATAGATACTTTTGTAAGACTGATATTGAACTGGGTACAATCAGATTCAAAATTCTGATAATTCAAAAATCAAACATGAATTACACGTAATCCCAATTAGTAGATGTTAAATTTTCAGTTTTATAAAGCCAAAAACACACAGCTTGCTTCCTTATGGACCTATTATCCTTCTGGCGAGGTGAATGCATGCTCTATATCTCAAGGCATCATTCTTTTGTTCTGGTGAAGGATTACATGGAAGATTATGAGGTGATGGTTCCTTTCCAGTCTCTTCAAGCTCTTGAGTGTCATGTTGATGCCGTTTGCCCCAAGAAAAGTGCTGGTGATAAATGTCCGACAGCTGTCCATGACTTTGAAGGTGACCAAACTTACAGTGAGAAACCAGGTCATGATTTTACTTTAACAGCTAACTTTGAAGGTTTGAATGCTTCAAACTACGATGCCCTGGTGATCCCTGGAGGTCGCGCTCCAGAATACTTGGCCTTGGATGAAAGTGTTATTCAATTGGTGAAGGAATTTATGGAGTCTGGGAAACCAGTGGCATCCATCTGCCATGGACAACAGATCTTGTCTGCTGCTGGTCTTTTGAAGGTATATTCTTCTTGCATTACCTGTCATATAAGCACACTTCTTTTAGCGCTTTTAATCCTTGATTCCTTGGTTTTGTGCATTTTGTTGTATTCATGTCACCTCCATGCGTTGGACTGACTAGTTTGTTACTTTTATGACATGTCTAGATCAAAGTACTGGATATGACTTAAGTATAATAGACAAGAATTTATCTTTTAATTTTTGGTTTTTTAATACTGTCCAGTACCATTAATTTCACCCTACCGAACATGCCAAGAGTGTTTTAAGTCAAACAAGAAGTTTGTTTATATATGTCTACCATGGAACATATTTATTAACTTTGTAGTTACTAGGGAGAGGCCATGTAGATGTAATCTAAGGTTTGCAATCACGATGAAGCCTTTTTATCTCCAATTCCGTATATTAAGTCTGGAAGAGAATGCTACTTTTCCGTTCAATGATGCCCAATATCCATAAATCCTGGTGCAGGCGTTTATTATATTGGTATTTTTCAAAATGACCACTAAATTCAATATGATAGTTCAATACAATATTTTTTTATTAAGTTGATATCTCCCTGGAGAATTTTACGAATTATGTAGGTATACTAACAATTTATAAAGCATATTACCTCTTAATTTTTGTTGTCCTTTTACTGGCAAACCAGCTTCTATAATAGATATGTATTATTGTTGAAAGCACGACTCTTAGAAGTGCTGAAACTCTTATTTATAATTTGTCGCCATGCACTGCCAATTTGCTTAGTGAGAATTTGTATCTCTAGACATGAGAATCTGATCTTTGTAAATTTTACTAAATCCATCACTGTACCACTAATTTACATTCTAGAATGATCAAGAAGCATACCTTATTTGCTTTATCTGTCATACTTCGCTGGTAAGAATCCTAATATGCCTGCCAAATTGAAGTCAGATGCCAATATTTTGAGTGACATCCTCATCTATTTATCTCCACCAGTTCTTCGAAATATTGATTATTAATAGAAGCACGGATATCTATGATTTGAGAAACTCAATATTATGACTTCCGATGCCAACAGATGTACCCTGGGAGTATAAATTTCAGCAGTTTAGCTATAAGTAATTTCTTTTAGAGCAAGCAAAGAATTCTCGATTATTAGACATTTGTTATTACATCTAATTGCATGGAAGGATGTTTCGTTTCTCTTTATTCCTTTGTTGCCTAGTTGATCTGCAACTACACTTGCACTCCACTGCAGCTTTTAAACAGAGAGTAAGAAGTATGGTAACTAACTCCATGAATTCTATATGGATGCATGTATATACTTGGAAATAAAAATGTCAATTGAGGACTTGTGATATTTACATTGTTGATGTGATGTAAACCTTTCCAATTATGATTTTTTTTTTTTTTCCTTCCTTCGCTATGTTTACACATTTGGGGTAGGTACTTAGCAAATAGATTGTCCAACTTTCTATTAAACTGCAATGCATCTAATTTTGCCATTGTAATATTTTTGTAGGGTAAGAAGTGTACTGCATATCCCGCAGTGAAACTGAATGTTGTTCTATCAGGGGCGACGTGGTTAGAACCTGAACCGATTGACCGGTGCTTCACTGATGGAAATTTGGTGACTGGAGCAGCTTGGCCAGGTCATCCTGAGTTCATATCACAGTTCATGGCACTGCTTGGTATTCGTGTATCTTTCTAGTTATGTTCGTTTTTTACTCTGTATTATATATATGTACTGTAAGACGAGTATACAATGCTTGTACCTATGAGATAATCTGAAGTACGGTTTGCTTGTTATGCATGGATAACTATTACTTATTAATTTGAGTTCCGTTCCATAGTTGATGAAGTGCACAAGGAGTTAGAGTTTATGATGAGGTGGGATCGCAAAGCAAAATAATGATTTCATGATAACTTTTGGTTTGTCTGTTTTTGACGAATTTCTAGTCTAATTTAATTGGAAACGGGCCAATGATCACAACTCATCGCATTTGGCCATGACGTACGTTGAGTTTTAGGCAAATTTCGTTGTTTAGGTTCTCGATTAAGCGTTTTTGCCGTTTATGGTAATTTTTATTTTGATAATATTTCATTCAATAAAATTTGTATTCGTATTTCGTTTGTTAGAAGACGATCTTGAATACTAGGAATTTTAATTTAAGATGTTATCTCGAATTTTCTAATTTTATTATTTATTTTTCGAATTTTGTTAGGGTTTTACTATTTAAAGCATTGTAAGCCCTTTGATGCCCCAGTTTATTGAATTGAATAAAATTTCTTGTGAGTTTTCTCATCTTTGTGAGGTTGATTATTTTTCCTTTAATCTTTTGCTACGTTAATAGTGTACATTCACCATAAATTACGACATGAGCCCTTGTTGATTTGTGGTTGAAATTTCGTTAACATTAAATGTTTTACTACTTACATCGATGACTGATGGTTAAATTTGAAATTTATTTTCAACCACACATTTTCCTACAAAATAATATTACAAGTAAATCGAAAGGTTATCCATATATTTTAACCACAAA
>CAIGRR010091181.1:0-10193 GCA_903798365.1 Fraxinus sp. 1973-6204 | reverse complement strand
ACGGTTTCAGCTAAAAAAAAAAAAACTCTTCATTGTATTTCGAAGGCCCAATTCTATTCCGCTCAATGCAATTCCGATTTTAATCATAAAAACTCCAGGATTCAAATAAAAAATCCCGCAAAAAGAACAACAATCCAATGCCTAGATAGGTAAAATAGAAGAAAATCTTTACCCACTCCAAAAAGGAAAAATAGAAGAAAATCTATAACCACTTACTACCAGAATCCAGTGTACAAAGGACATAAGGTTTCATCAAAATATATACAAAGAAAATAAAGATTAAAAAAATCAATCTTTCACCTCTTTTTGCTTCAATAATTTGGCTTTGGAAGACCGATTAATCGGCGTCGGGATTTCCACCACATCCGCTTCTTGACACCCGCTAGAACTCCCACCCGGAAATACCCTTTTCGTGCTCCCATAAAAAATCCACCACATATAAACGCTTCATACAAATACATATAGAAAATCANTCAATAAATCAATCTTTCACCTCTTTTTGCTTCAATAATTTGGCTTTGGAAGACCGATTAATCGGCGTCGGGATTTCCACCACATCCGCTTCTTGACACCCGCTAGAACTCCCACCCGGAAATACCCTTTTCGTGCTCCCATAAAAAATCCACCACATATAAAGGCTTCATACAAATACATATAGAAAATCACATACCGAAAAAAATACTACTTGGAATTCTGGGGCATGTAGCGAGAAACAGGCGTAGGGGACTCCATGTAATCAGCTTGTGCCGGCTTCATAATAAAGAACTCAAAAACAAAATTAGGGTTCGGTTTGGTCAATTAAACACCTTTTTCTTCTCAGTGACGACTCATCTTTTGTCTTAGAAAAATGAAATCGATAACTACACCTTTATGGGTTTCCGATTCCTCCATCAATTATATAGAGATACATATATGAAACGATAAATACATAGAGTTTTGGGAAGGAGGAAGGTAAACCCAAATTGGAGCTTGGAAGTGGCAAGTGTGAGTGGAAAGGCAAGAAATTCTGGAACCGGAAGACTTATTTTACACCCGGCTCACTTCCAAGCGGCTAAGGACGGACGGCTCGAGAACACCAATGGCTTGTGAACAAGGCTTATGAACAGTAACAAAAACCAACTCTTTTCTTCATATGTGCAATCTAGAATTAGTTTTCTTGTTTAAAAGAAAAGTGCTCATCCACCGATATAGTCTTGAATTTGAAGGATACCATAAAAAGGTTGGGAGGTTTTGAGTATCAAGTTTTAGAAATTAAAATTTAAAAGTTTGTGATTTAGACATGATCGATTAATTGATTATTGAATTTCGATAAATTCTAAATATTTGTTTTTTTATTATAACATATTCATGAACATGTTTTTAATTCCTAAATTTAAAAAATAATTTTTGTTCTACATCCCAACATTTTTTAAGGTTCAACTTTAAAGTGAATGCCTAAAAAATCTCCCGTATATTCAAGACATGGTGAAAACGTGTGGTTTAGGCAATGGTGAAAACTGACATTGTTGTTTTTTCCCCTGATTGGTGGGATATACTATTAACCACAATGTCAAATGTTAGATGATAGTCACTGAGCCAATAATTTAAATGTTATAACTTATAAGATAGCGTCAGCCTCACAGTGGGTCCTTTTATACACTTATGGAGGCAGTAGAAAGTGAAAATTTCACAACTAGTCAGCCTCAAAGGTAACACGTGAAAATTCCTCAACAAAAAAGTATTTGTTTGGATTTTTATGAGTTGTTTGAAATTATAAACCGATAAAAATGAATCATAGATAAGTAGATAATAATTGTAAATCTCACAAAATGTGTAGTTAAAATTAAAATTTGATCAACATAAGTTATAAGTTAAGAAAATCCAAAGTAAAAATCTGAAACAAGATGGATCGAACTGGAATAATATAGTTTGCCCTAAACCTATATCAAATAATAATAATGTACAATTCAATACTAATTACTGAATATGTTTAATAGGAAATCCATTTTCTTAAAAAAATATGTATATATATACTATCAATAAAACCGATCACTGTGGACTATGGAATAAATATCAATGATTAAGAAGTGCTCATCTAAACTCAAAGTAATAGTTAGTTCTATTAAGTTGTAGAGCCTAATTATTGAAACTTCTTGGAACTGGTCTTAAATCGACCTTTGCAGAGTTCTCCTATAATTCGATTTTGTCCTAATTTATCTTATAAGTAGAGCCTAGTAGGGAGGTCGTCCTTAAGCTTTATCATTATCTTAAAAAAGAGAGAAGGAGAGGCTAGAGAAGATAAACGTGCAATTTTTCTTTGTAAACTTTTTTCATCATTGTGAATAACTACAGTGATGGAAGATTACGTAATCTCAGATCGATGTTAACCACTATAAATTCTATGTGTTCTTGAGTGTTTATTTTTCTTTCTTTAAATTGATTACTCTTGGTGAAATAAACTAAAGTTTATAATTCTCAATAATTGGCATCAAAACTTTTGGTTGTATTGAGAGCAATGACCGACGAGTTGTTAGGGATGTGCAAGTTTGATGATATGAATTTTGTGTTATGAAGGATAAAGATCGAGGATTATCTCTACAAGAAAAAAACTACGCCATCCTCTTTCGAATGAAAAGTCGAAAAAAATATAGGACGATGAATATAAACAACTTGATCGTCAGGTATTAGGTGTTATCTGATTGATACTATCGAAGAACACTTGCCACAATGTGACGACGAAAAAAACCACAGTGGATTTGATGAAGGTATTTTTTAATATGCATGAGAAGCCATCTATGTGAAATAAGATATATATCTGATAAAAAATTATTTAATTTAAAGATGGTTGAAGGTGCTTCAGTAGTAGAACATCTCAATAAATTGAATATAATCACCAATTAGTTTGTTTCACTCGAGATTAAATTTGATGACGAGGTATGTGCCATAATCCTATTGCCATCACTATTGGATAGTTGAGAACCTTTGAGAGCTGCGGTTAATAACTCATAGGCAATGGGAAAATTCAAATTTAGTGATGTTCGTGATACTATTCTTGCTGAAGAAGTTCACAAAAGATATTCTAGAAAAGTTTAAATATTGAGTTTTTCCCTTAATGTCGACAATAGGGGAATGGTCTTTGAGAAAAATTATAATAAAGACAATAGTGGGAAGTGGAGGAATGATAGAAGCAAGTTCGGGCCTGAAAAAATGTAGAATACTAGAACTGTAGTAAAACTGGCCTCATGAAGAAGAATTGCTCATTTCTTTCTAGTTTATTTTTCTTTCTTTCTTTCTTTTATTTTCTTTAGGTTTGGTGAACCACATTAAGCAGTTCGAACATGAAATTACTAAAATATAATTTATTTGTATTTGTTTTAGTTTTGGAAGGTAACCAAAGTCCGTAAATAATATTTTGGTCGATATTTATTTGTTTGACAATAATACGAGTTTTTATATATTTTGAAATCATTTAGATTTTAATAATTGTACGTTGAAGCATTCTTTTTATAATGTCATGAATTGTTAGAGTAGGTTACATTAACTCTTTGTGTCGTGAAATAAGTTTAACAACAAGCATAGCTCGTCATATAAATAAATATCCATTGTCACAAAATAGTTTACGTAATAATTTTATATATTGTAAAATAAAATACATGAAATAAATTAGGCAATAATTATACATTGTTGCTAAAGTGATGACACGACAAACTATTTGTATTGCAAAATAAATTTAATTACAAACATTAGTTGTTACATAATAAATTGTACTACAAAAATTGAATATCTTAAAATATATTGTATAACATATCAAATGCATTGTAAATCATATTCCACGACAAATATGACTTGTTATTAAAGATAATCACTACAAGCAAGTATTGTTACAAAATAGAATAGGTAAAAAAGTTATACTTTTGAAATAATATTCGCAAAAAATATTTTTCTTGCAAAAACTTTATAGGAATAATCGTTGCGACAAACCGATTAGTTGCCCTTTTAATTTCTTGCTATAAATATGCGTTGCGACGACATTATGACGACAAATATTTTGTTGCTAATTCATACTTTGTGCATCAGAAAAATAGTGTTACGAGTTTATTAATGCGATGAATAAACGAAAGTTGTTGCAAAATATATTCTGTGACTCATATAGCAAGACATTATGCGCAACAAACATCTTCTTGTTGTTAAATTATTTTTGCAACAAAATTCCAATTTTTGCTACAACATATTTTTTGTTTCCCGAAATCGGTTATTTTTTGTTCTAATGCTACATTTACATTATTTATTATCACTTTTGCATCATGTGAGTGAGGATTTTTGTACATTGATTTTGAAAACATTTTTTTCAATCAATAAGCAAATTTTCTATATATAGGGGTGATGTCAAAGAAATTGTTAACCAGCAGTGTACAAGAAGTATAATTCTTTAATGAATGCCTAAAAAAATCTCCAAATCAATTGAAGATAAAAACAATCTTCAGTACGTATAAGACATGTGAAAACGTGTGGTTTAGGCAATGGATTGTATGGCCCAAGCACAACTGGCTGCCTTATTGGTGAGATCTGTTATTAACAATAATGTCAAATGTTACAATGATAACTTATATGATAGCCATTGAGCCAATAATGTTAAATGTTTTAACTTATAAGATAACATCAGCCTGACAATGGTTCCTCTTTTACACTTCTAGAGACAGTAGAAAGTGAAATTTGTGGTGTAGAGTGAAATGGGTAGGAATAAGTGATGGATAAGTAGATAGTAATTCCAAGTCTTACGAAATGTGTAGTTAAAAATAAAATTTGATCAACTTAAGTTATAAGTTAAGAAAATTCGAAGTAAAATTTTAGGATAATTAAAGTCGGAGCTGCAGATTATGGAAGAAGTGGCAATAATCTAAGAGCGCTCGTCTAGACTCAAAAGTATAACAGCTAAATTATGGGGTACTTCATTTTCCAAATGATATAGCTGCTTTTATTGAATTAAGAGATCTTTCTATTTGTTCCCGTCGATTCCACCAGAATTTCAGGAAAATGGCCTAAAATCGTATTGCAAAACTGCTTTGATCAAAACTTCCCGACCTCAGCCAAGAACAGATTTCGACGTCAACCTCGGTTTCTTTTTGAGACTATTTCTTAATACTTTCAAACACTCTCCTCTTGTTGTGCCCAGTGAATGTTGGAAGCCCTAAATATTTATCGTGGAACTAGATCATTCAATTCTGATGCTCACTTTCTTGAATGACTGGACTGAGTGATTTTTCTTTTGATCCGATGCCTTTTCATGTAACCTCAAAATGCCACCCCTTCAGTGATTAAATGCCATATTGCCTCGACCTACATAAGACCAAATTGTCATCGACGGAAAGCAAGTGGCTGTTATTATTTCAAGGACCTCTCCGGAAGCATAGGAAATCCACATCTTACCTCTTGTTCCACAACATTTATGAGTGATGAAAACACGTATATTTACACAACAAAAATAAGCCCCCATTAATTCCCCATTTTCAACATTTGTTGGCCCCTCGTTTGAATTCATTCAAATTCGTAGGCAATAACAACAATTTATGTTTGATTTCTGTACGGATTCTATAACTTTTTGATGCAGGAGGATCTGAGTCAGACGAGGCTGAGGTTGGTCAAATTTCGAAAGATTTATTGGTCAAATTTTCAAAACGGCTATTTAATTTGGATGGATAATTGTCTATTTGAATATTGAATTTAATTGGGGTTATGTCTAATGTAGAATTATCTTTTTAATTGGGATGCATTTAATTTTAATTGGGTCGGATAAAATCTAAATTAATTTATTTTCAATTCGGTTTGACGGTTTGAAACAGTTTGCAAAGATTGAAACTTAAGCCAAACCACTTCGAATTGGTTTGATTCGGTTCAAAATCAAAACATTGGCAGATCCACATTATCCAAACCAACGATTTCAAAAAAAATGGTTTTTGTTCAATTTTGCGATTTTACGATTCGTTATTCAGTCCTTGGATCTACCACAACATTCTAATAAATGAATGTCACCATTGGTTAATATAATTGAGATTTTACAATATTTTGAAGCGCGTGTTGTTAATGTCACCTTTTGAAATGAGTTTTAGAAAGAAAGAACTTTTGGAGAATGGTAGACAATCATGGCATACGTCATGTCTATATAAAGTGAAATTTAAAGACAAGATGGAACTTCATAAAGGGAATTGAACTCGAAAGTAGAAAAATTCTATAAGTATAGATTTATTTTCACAACTATCTCCCTATATAAAATTTGAGAAAAACCTTGTACTTCATTTCTCCAAATATTATTGCTTGTCTTTGAAACGATATCAAATAAGTATTATTATATTATTTAATACCAAGTCACATTTATATAAAGTAAAATCTCAAGACATGATGGAACTTCAAAAAGGGGATCGAACTTGGATAATATTGCTCCTTTGAACCTTATCAAATTATCAATATTATACTTTTAAAGACTAAGCCTCTATTTGTTAGGGATTAAAATTAAAATTTTAATTTAAATCAACGTCAATAATTAATCTTAATCGCATATTTTACGGAACTCATAAATTTCCAACCACACATTTCATTAACTTTTATCAAAATCTATTAAAATTCTGATTTTAATCCCCATCGTTCCTGAGTATTAAAATGTCTAATAGAAAATTCTTGTTTTTTGCTTTTGAAAACATAATAAATTATCAATGAAATTGATCTCATTGGACTACCAACAAAATCGCAATAGCAATGCAATCGATCCAAGAGTACTTGATCTAGACTCAAAAGTAAATATATATAAAAAAAAAAATTAATTTATGAACCACTCCATTTCCCGAACAAGGCATGAAGAACTAGTGCCCCAACCAAATTCAGATAATAATGATACATTATCCGAAGAGACTAGAGCTCCAAGGGATAGAGGACACACAACATTCTATGAACTACTAAGAAAGCATTACATTTTGAGCAAAGATTAGCTCCTCTCGTATAGCCACACCTGGCACGGTCCATTACGTTTTTAGCATCGAAGACTATCACAATACTGTCAATACCTGAACGTTCACGAATGACAGTGACAAGTGCGTTTTGTGCACTTATTTAGACCAAAAAAGATGGAAAATTGTCAATGTATATGTTGAAATATGGCTTAATTCGATATAATTTATGTTTGTAGGATTTCATTGATGGATAGAATGAAGAGTATGGGAAAACGAGCGAAAAAGAACTAAAATGGAAGAAAATAAAAAGCAAGACCAAAAAGTAGATGAAACAAAACTTGGAGACCAAAACAAACAAAATGAAAAATATTTTCTACCATGCGACCGCAAGGGAGAAATTCCATGCGGTCGCCCAAGAGGCTGCATGAGAAAAAAATTGACAAACTGCTGTAACCATGCGATCGCATGGGATATAACCATGAGGTCGCACAGTTCAATTCTAGAGCGAGAATTTTTGGTTTCCTTGTTCGACCTAATCTCTTATGAAAAGATATCCTGACACCCTATATAACCCTAATCTCGTCCAGAAAGAGTTTCTACACAACTTTAAAGAGAAGAAAGGCATTGAAGAACAAGGAAAAACGCAACAACAAGAGATTTCACTTCAAGAATCGAGAGTTCAAGTTTTTAATTCAAGAATTGAGCGATATCTTCTCCTAAATATTTTTCTTATTCTTTTATTTTATTCATGCTAGGCTAGATTTTTATTTTACTAGGAAAACGATGATCCTTGCAATGTGAACTTTTAATTCCTTATTTTGCAATTTGATTATAAAACACGAATGATTGATTTTGAATGATTTATATACAGTTTAATGTCTCCATGATTAACTCAAACTCACATAATCACATGCATTTAATCATGATTGATTTTGAATGATTAAATGTCTTCATGATTAAATGCATGTGATTATGTGAGTTTGAGTGATCTATTTCATGAATTCGATAGAAGGGAAGTAGATTTGACAATGTATAAATCATCGTAGGGTCCGATAGGGGATATAAATGTATCTCTATGCCCTCCGTGAATCTTTAAGTATTTACAAAATATCATGCATCTTTGTATATTTGCATTTGTCATAGAAATATAGTCAAATGGTATGTTAGAATATGTTCAATTTTACTCGAGAGAAATTATTGAAAAGTTTAGGAACATTGAGTCTTCACATAATTTGTCGTGTTGTAAATTGTGAAGTAAGGGTTCAAAGTAAACTTGCTTGGTAATTCGGGATCTTAGTGCGTTTTTTCAGAAATTAATTTCTTCAAGTATTTGCATTCAAATTTTACTTTGCATTTTAGTTTATTTACATTCATATAAATTTGCATTCGTAGTATAACTTAGACAATTTCACGTTGCAATCACATCTTTGAAATACTTAGTTTAGGTTAAGGTCGAGATAAGTAAACTCAATTTCTGTGGGAACGAAATTCGGACTTAAAACTCATTTTATTACTTGAACGATCCGTACATTTGCAGTAATCAAAGTCGAACACATTTTCGACGTTTCAGACTGCTCCAACACCAATGAAACCAGAATCAGAAGCTTCTGCCTTAACCTCAAATTTCCATACTAAAATAAAAACCATCGACTTTAGAAAACAGAAGAGGCACTATTTGTGTCTGAATTTTTATATTTTCTGTGACGGTAACACCGGGATGCTTTGTTCATTTCTAAAAAAATTGTCCGGATCCACCTTTGTCTTAATCTTTACCAATCTATGGAAATTTTCCTTGAAATACTTAATCCCATAAACTGTTCCTTCTAAGTAACTGTTTTTCCCATTGTGGTTAATCCCCAAATCAAGATCCCTGTAATTGAGAAATGATCCCCTTGGCGACTTGGAGACGAAAGGAGTCATATAAGCATATAATTTTCTTGTCAAATCAATGTATTTTTCTTCAGCTTCAACGCCGTTTTCTTCCCAGTTTGTTGCATACTGAAGCTTGAATAGATTTCCAGCTCTGTGTGGAAAAGGTTTTTCTGATGGTGGAATCTCAGCCATTCGACCTCCAAGGGGATTGAACGTAAGCATTACACTTTCCACTTCTATCATCTTCTTGAATATGAACTCCAAACCCTGTTTTGAAATAGGGTTTGTTATGTAATCGGATTTCCTCTTAAGGTGGGTTAGAACTTGAGGAACCCTACTGAGAAGAACGTTAACCGGAGTTCCGGCGGGAAAGTTTGTCCAGAAAACGACAGATTCAGCCCAACTCATTTCAATACAGTCGGATTGTTCCAATTCCAGTTCTGGAAAAGTTTCATTCATGAGAGAGAGAAGTTTTTTGGAATCTCCAAGGAACAAGGTCCAGAATGTTGCTCTATTGGCTTTTTCTCTAGTTCGGACACTACTGTTCACGATATCAAGTGACATTCTGATGAAGAGTTCTTCGGGCAACTTGTGTGCAATTTCTTGGTAACGGTAAACGATGTTAACTAAGTTTTCCTCGTAAGTTCTTGTGACTCGGAAAACAGTAACTATAGTGGGGACTCGAACGAGCTTGATTTTGTATGCTAGAACAACTCCAAAGCTGGATCCACCACCTCCAGTAATTGCCCAGAACAAATCTTCTCCCATTGATGCACGGTCAAGAATTCGGCCATTAACGTCAATTATTTGTGCATCAATAATGTTGTCAATGGAGAGGCCATATTTTCTCATCAGGTTACCATATCCGCCACCGCCGAAATGGCCACCAACGCCAACTGTCGGGCAAACTCCGGCGGGGAAGCCATGAACATTACTTTTCTCTGCTATTCTGTAGAAAACTTCACCAAGAGTTGCTCCAGTTTGAACCCATGCAGTTTCATTTTCTACGTTGACATTGACGGACCGAAAGTTGAACATATCAAGAATGAAAAAAGGAACATCCGAAACATATGAGACACCTTCATAATCATGGCCTCCACTGCGGATTTTCATTTGCAGGCCATGAATTTTTGCGCTAACAATGGCTGCTTGGATGTGAGAAACATGCGATGCAGTTAAAATCAGTTGTGGTTTAGGGGTTGTAGACTCGTTGAAACGCAAGTTTCGTACGTAAGATTGCAATACATAAGAGTATGAAGAATTTTCAGGAGTATACAATACTGCAGAAATTGGAATAGAGGGTTCAGAATGGTTCTCAAGGCATTCAAGCAAACCCTCAAGAGATGATGAATTATTTGCAGTGGCACATACTATAGAAACCATTTTTTTTTAATCTAAAGT
>CAIGRR010091152.1:0-11566 GCA_903798365.1 Fraxinus sp. 1973-6204 | reverse complement strand
AGGCCGGTGTTTTGTGGGTCGATGGGTATCGAAAGGGTAGGTTTGGATATTACGGGATGACTCTCCATACGGGAGAGTCGCTAGAGAGAGAAGGGAAAGTAATTTTGTCCCTATTATGTCTAGATTCTGTCTGTCTTTCATTTATCTATAACATTTAAATACAACATCATCTTTTCATTCCAGTTTGACTTTCCAAATTGAGCAAAAGTATATCTTTGAATCATAACTATTTCAAATAATCGTGCATTACTAATCCCACCAACCAAAATGCCTATTCCAAAGAATAAAAGATCAGAAATTTAACCTTCACAAGCATAGTTACAGATACCTACATTTTCAGTGGAAATGAAGAGAAAATTACACTAACATCCCTGGGGTAACTCGGTATTACAGTGACACCCCAATCCTTTAAAAATTAACAAGAAATACCTTCGCTGTCTTGGTTAAAATGAGATTTTGAGGGCAAATGTGTTTTGAAATAGTTATTTTTTAGAGAACATAGGTTAAAAAATAAGAAAAAGTATTGAATTTACGTGTAACATTATTTTATGGGAAAATGTGTGATTGAAAATGATTTTTGAAAAAATAGAGCCAAAACAAGGGAGGAATAGTTGGTATGTTATGATGATGTTATTTATTTTAGGATGACTATTCTAAAAACCTGTTTGGTAGAGATTAAAATCAGATTTTGATAAAAGTTGATAAAATGTGTGGTTTAAAAGTTGCGCGTCCCATAAAATGTATGATTGAAATTAATTGTTGACTTTGACTTGAGATTTTAATACAAACCAAACATGAGATAAATTTTGAAAAATAGAAGTCCTCTAAAACTGGCAATACAGTTTTGATTTTTGATTTCCAACATCACTGGCGGTATGTGATGGAGGTGAAATCAATTTACACCTAGAATGCATAAAGTAAAAATATTTCTAAATTAAAACATTTAAATTTTTATGTACCATCATTTATGACAACTTGCATTCGGATCATAGGCATATGTCTAGTACTAACTGTTATTTTCTTGTAGTCAAGAACATTGTGAAGGTCCACTTCTCATTTATAACATAATTTCTCCAGAGTGTTCAAGAAAATTGAAACCAATTTACAAAGAATATTTTATATCTTCCCCACCCCAAGAATTTTATTTATCAACATACACATTTTTAGACAATTAAATTTATTCGAGAGACATAGATGACATGCATGAAAAATAGAGAAGAAACATATCGTTCCTCAAAGTGCATGAATAGGTGCCAAAAACAACTCTCCCATAAGGTGAAGAGGAGCGCTTGGTGTTTTATGTATTAGACATCTTTTTAACCTTAGAAAAGCGTCAAAAGGGGAATCCACAAAACAATCGATAATGGAGGTCTTTGTAACTTTTAAAAAGGAATGCAGTAGAAATATAATAGTCAGTCACCTCAAGGGGTTCTAGTATAATATACTCTCATAAATTAAGCTAAATTGCTGGAGATACATTGCCCAGCAATTTAGCTGATATAACCGAAAAATACGAAATCTTCCTTCTTCAATATTAGGATAGTACATATCTTTCCCATGTTCTCCCGACATGAAGAATCTCAATGGTAACAACACTGAAATTCAATAAAAAAAAGTACAAAATGAAAGGAGAGTCAAAGAGAGACAACAGCAAATACCTCCATTGCCTCCATTAATATAGGACAAGAGGTCATCAACTGAACGATCATCCACACGCTCCGCTTCAGCCTCAACATTCTATAAAACGTTGAAGGTCAATTACCTCAGTCTCAACTTGCATATAACATATATCATTGTAGTGAAAAAATACCAGTACTCGCAAGCAACTTATTAAATCTGAATATAAATGCTCATCGCATAAAACCTTGAGAAATGCAGGAGGGTAATAACACAGTACAGGAAATAAGAATTTAATCACCTTTAATCTCTCTCTTTCTTTTAACTCTTTCCTCTTTCTGGCATACAATCTATTTAATAGCCGAATCCGAGGATCATCCATTGTGTTTTTGATGGGCTCCAATTTTTCTTCCTGAATAAATAAAATGCGTCAAAAGTAAGAAAATAAATGTAGAAACATGGATTTACCCCAAAGAAATGAAAAGGACATTCAGCATGTACACTGCTTGCAAGGACAAGACACCTCTGTGAGATCATCAGGCAGGTGAAATATCTCTCGGATCTCTTCTGGAGTCTTGCCCTCAATCACTCGTGCAAGTGCACGACTGGTGAGATCTACCAATGGCTTCAGTTCAAGACTGTCAGCAGCAGAAGTCAGCTCACAAAGCCGTTTAGTATCCATTCGAACAAACCTTTCGTCAAAGGACTTCCTCTCCTGCAACAAAAAAGAACTAAATATGTATCTTTATTTTATCTAAAGGACTCATTTCTGCAGTTTCACAAACAATAGTTACATACTTTTAAGTGTTGTTTGGGATAATGTGGAACTTGGAACTCAAGATGAGGAAAATCAAGTTTACAAAAAGGTAAAGTTTCGGGACATATAAAACCTTGTTAGAGTGCCCTGGTACTTGATGAAATCGACAGTAGTCAAGAATCAAGCTCAACATGGGAGGATTGACCCGCGAAGGAAGGGAGATGGGATAACATTTTGAAGATCCTGTGCCTGACTGTATTTCATGACATATGAAGGGACAAAATATGGCAACCTCTTGTTCCACTTGTAGTATTGAACCATCAGAAGTTTGAAGCCACACGTGAGCCTTCAGCATCTGATAATGCACAATATAAACACAACAAATCAAAATAATCATGATTTAAAAACAAAACAAACAGTGAAACTCAAGAACCATGATAAGTGGGGAGCTTAACAAAATATTGGAAAAGATGTACTGTTCTCTGATCTTTTTCTTCTCTTTTGCTCCACTCTCCAAATATAAGTAACAAACAACGCATTCTCCCAGTTAAACACTCCTAAATTAATGTGGAGCATTCATCTTATGCCATAATTAACAAGGAAAAGAACAAGATGTTTGGATCTGACTTTTTCAGTCTTTGCTTTCTCCCAGTGTAATGTTTGAGTTTGATGATGATATAGATTTTGGGAGAGCCATATCTCAAAAGCTAGTTGTTGAAGCTGGAGAGCTCAAGTCTATATAAACCACACATTGAAAGTCCATACTTTAATTTCGATGTGGGATTCAAGTCCCCAATGGGAATAGTAACAATCCACCACGCTCCGCAATTCTGATGTCCATGTCGGACTGGCTTTACACTAGCACATGACTAGTCTCGAATGAACACTACTATGCTAACGTCACCATCTATGTCGCTCGATTGCAACCAGGAGACATGGTGTCTGCTCTGATACTAATAATATAGATCTTTTTTTTTTTATAACCGTAGATATTCGGGTCAGCTTGCGCGCATCTCGATTAATCCCACGGGGCCCTGAAGTTTATGGTCGAGTACTCACATCAGTGGCCCTGAGGGGATTCGAATGGTGACCATTGGAGAACAAATCTAAGGCCTCACTAATTGAGCAACCCCTCAGGATTACCAATAATATAGATCTTTGGAGAGTCATACATCAAAAACTAGATGTTGCCTTTTGAAGTTGGAAAACTCAAGTCTATATGAACCATACACCGAAAGCACATACTTACGATGTGGATTCAAGTCTTATACCTCACAATAGGAACCATAACAGATGGTAATCCACTTTCATAGTTGCTTTCTCAGTCGCAAGGGTTCAAAACTCTTCCCTACCCCTAACGTCTTTAGTTCCCCAATTTGATAAGTGATACTCAATAAGATGGGGCCAAGGAGACATGACCCTGACCCATAAAATTTACAAATATACGGAACATATTGGCACAAAAATATAACACGCTTCCTTGCTTTATGTGTAACATCTACATAGAAAGACTGTACAAACAAGGACACCTGCAATCAATTGAAAGGGACACAACCTTTTGCACTTGTAGTATCCCTGTGTTCACACTTTTGTCTAAAACTGCTATCACAAGTTGCTCACCTGCCTTTCTAAGCCTTAGTTCCGATGCAGGCATTGTTTGATAAGACTAATTGAAGCTTACACCTCAATTCAAATCTCGCCTCACGTGAGGATTTCAAAATGTCTCGAAGATTATTCTATAATTGATGTTTTTGAGGCTTAAGCCTCGAGGCAACTAATGTGTTCGCCCATGGTCTTGTGTGTAGATGTAAAACTAGTTAAGGTAGTCCGGACATAAAACGTCCCACCCGGTAAGATTGAATCAAAATTAGCCCATCTGTTTCATGCCGATTCACGGGTTTCTACACCATAATAAACGACTTGTCTAACTCGACAACCCATGAGGATCGGGTTGGTTTATTAAAAATAAAATTAAGAGTCATTGGCTATAGTAGGCATTTTTCTTCTACATCCTTCCACACAATCTCTCGTTGCCTCACACTCTCTTCGTAGTATTCATACTATCTAACTTCTTACATTCTCAATTTCTTCATACTAATACTAAATTGTTTTTAGCCCCTGTTTGGCCCCATTTTGGGGTGTTGAAAATTTTTGGAATATTGATTGATGGGAGAGTGTGTAGTAGAAAAGTAATGAAAAATTTTAGATTTGTGTACAATATTATTTTATTTGATAAATGTGTGGTTAAAATGAAGAGAGAGAGAGAGATAAAATTAATGTAATGTAATGGAAAAAAATGAGGGCTAAATAGGGGCTTAAATTCAACTTTCAAGTGTATTTGCACCATACATTTTTTTTTAATGTTCTAGTTAAGTAGGTGTCAACTTCGTTAGAATATACTTAACCTATAATAAATGTATAAAGTATTACTTGTAAATTCTACTTATAAATTATAATTTATATTTCACAAAAATTAAAAATGTAATCCACAAATACATTAATGAGAATATTTTTTATTATTATTATTTACTTTCAAATCACATTAAATTTCTAAAAAATGAAAATAATAAGACACGATGGATTGGACAGGCTTGGCCTGCAATATATTGATTTGGAAGATGGTCTAGGCTAGGCTAGGACCAGATTTTATATTTGGATGAGCAAAGTCATTTCAGAATGGCCCACCCATTTTGCCAACCCTAGTCTTGCATATTTTGGACATTTTATTAGTTGCCTTAGCCTTTTGAACTAATTCTTTATAAACAGAAATGTTTTGCAGATTTTTCATATATTCCTTTTCCTGCCTTGACATTGAAGGGAAAGGAGTATACACTATTGCAAGGGGAGGAGGATGAAAAAGAATGAGAAAAAAATTGATAATGATGAGAAGGATCATAGGAGAATCAAATATATTGATGACATTAGACATCCTATTTGTAGCGGTGATATAAGAGATTTTTGAGTTGTTAATACTTTTAATAGTAAATAAATTACTAAAGATTTATTTATCGTTTATTATAAGCATATTTTTGTATTTTTATATTCTTCTGAATTATTTTATTAGCTTGGTGAGGTACAACGTCTTGGTATCCGATTAAGCCTTTTTAAGCATTTCAACCCCAATCTTTTTTATTAATATTAGTTCTCTTCATCATACCCAAAGGATTGTAACTCTAATACTATGATACTCGGACTCGAGTACTGCTACATATCTAAGTCGGATCTTTTATTTTCTAAAATGTCATTTTGTATAGACCAAAATTAATTAATCACAAAGAATGAAATTGGTATTGAATAAGGGGTTAAGACGAATAAAATAGAATTTTATGGTTCAATTTTCAATTATGTGAATTATTAAATGTTACATAAAATAGAAAATGAAAGATTTGATTGCAATTAGGATTTAGTGGAACACCAAGTAGTACTATATGAAATCCATTTTTATTTTATACAAATAAAACCTTAAATCATCGATACAGAAAGATAAAGAAGGAAAAAAGAAGAAAAAAGAAAGAAGAAGAAAAAGAAGGGAAAACCTAGTGCCGCCACCTTTCTCCACCATCTCGGCTTCGACGCTAGGTTTATAGAGAGCAAAAAGGGAAAAGAAAAAAAGAAAGAAGTAAAAACGACGAAGTGTCAGATTAACACTTGAAGGATCCGACACATATCCATACCCATGTCATGTCATGTCATGTCGGACACGGATACTCCGACTATTTCGAAGAGCCCGAGCATCAGAGCTCTAATATAAGATTATGAGAGTTGGAATCCTATAGAAAAGAATAGTTCATTGATCAGAACCCCTACTTTTACAAAATATATTAATGCTAAATGGGCGTTTATATGCACGCATCCACTTGTTTGTTTTCTGCTTCTTTTGTATGTTCATTAAATAATCTAGAGGTCTAAATCTCTGAAGTAATTCTTAAACATAATGGTGGAAAGTCAGGTGGCATTTAGCAGAAGGATACAGATTAACGTAAACAAATGCAGAAAACTAGCAACCAAGTCTAACTGAAGTCCGATAAATTCAATTGCATCATCTTCTCATTTAAATACCCCCAACCCCGGTTATGCAGCTACTACATTCAAAAGTGTCCAAGTAAAAATCTGGCCAGACATCTCACACTGGTACTATATAAGACAGAATGTCATCCATAGCCCACGCATGGAGAGAGCCTTGGAATTTATGCAATAGGGGTTCACAAATGCATCAATCAGTACGGCCAATTCCACTGCCTAAAAAAATCCACTTTGTAGCACATAGGTCTTACCAGACACAATTATACACAGACTTATTTTACTTCCTAAATGAATGAACTTTATGCCCAATGCCTTTTCTTTTGGTCTTTTTCTCTTCAAAGTTCATTGCCTAAAGAAAACAACCAATGCCTGAAGAGCATCCTTGTCCCAGTAAATCTTCATTCTTCATTGCACGGTATTTAAGGAATTCATCAGCATGTCAATATGAGTGATAATAAAACAAAGGTAAGGAGTTTCAATATGACTACAGAAAAAAGACTCACAATAATCATATGAACATAAAGCGCATCTACAGATATACAATACAAACAAGCAAAATAGGAATTCAGAAGCATTAAATAATAAAAAAGTTTGCATGTAAGACATACCTCGGGCTTTATTATTTCACTGTCAGCTTCTGTCATTATTTTGAAAATTGAAAAACAAATGTCCGAAAAATCACTTTAAATAAAATGTTCCTGTTGTAAGAATGAAGAGCGTCAGAATATAGTCAACTAATCTCACCATCTCTACAAGCCAAGACTGTTTAGCATGTTGGTTTTCATGTCCGAAACATAATTCCAGAGTACAAAACTTGATACATGCATAAAAACAGATCTAATTTAAGTACATCAGTGGTATTACTATCCGTACATCATCTAGATAGAACTAACTTGAAAATTTCTGAAGCAAAAAGAAACAACAATCCATTCTTTTGTGAGATGTCCAGTTCTTATAAAAGATATTAAGAGGTACCAGGTGGGGCATTTAAAAGTGATGAAGATGACTATCTCACATAAAGATGGCTTCAACATAGGTTTGAAGTTATCTAATAATTACTCTCCCGGTCCAAATTTGAGAATAGAATTCTTGGAGAAAGCTTTACCCAGTATATTTTCCCGTTTTATGCTCTGTCCCTCCCCCCCCCCACCCAATCCCTCCCACAACCACATCCGTCTCCAATTTCAGCCCCACCAACCAGCAACCAAACTTTTATTGCCAATAAAATAGGTCACACGTGATCAATTACCAGCATCCCCCCCTCCACCCACACAAAAATCATCACCACGAGCCTGCTCTCTCTCACTCTCTCAACTCCACATCCATTTCCAACCCCAGCACCACCAACCAGCAGCCAAACGTTTACTGTTAATAAAATAGGTCATACCTCATCAATTACCAGCATGCCCACTCCACCCACACAAACATCATCACCACTGTCCTGCAGGAATCACTCAGAAGCTCGAAAATCAAAAATAGTGGCATTTGATAGTGACAACATATGGAGGCAGGGAAATATTCATCACTACCACCTCCAGTCAGTCCCAACATAAACCCAGCAAAGATCATCTACCCGTGCCAGTGCCACCATGGAATGCATTGAACCTCCACCGCCCCCGCCAACCAAAAGGTCCATAAAACAACAATATCCAACTAATCCTAGATAATCACCTAGCCATCAACACTGACACAGTTATGAAAGCACATCTTCCTCCACCAACAGTCAACTTTACAGCCAGTTTGCTACAATTCCTCATATATCCCATTGCTCAGGACCAACCCCCTCTCCTTCCTTTAATGGCTGCAAATCTCCAAATCTAATTGCAGATAAAAGGTAGCCTGGGTTCTTGAGTTACTGATTAATCTAAGAAGCATAAGAAAGAAACGTGGAATTGGCTGGAAAAAGGCATAATACTATGTTCGTATGCAGACCATGACATTGTAGTAAAACAGTCCAAAATGGAAATACAGACATTTAAATTCAGAAAGATGAAGAATATTACTATATTAGAGTTAAATATTCTTAGACGATACAAATGACCCCTAAACTGCAAAAATGCATATCCTTTAGTGGTAAAACTATACATCTTGACTGTTTTTTCTATTTCAAGAAAGGATCTTGGATATCATAAATATATGTAGACCCAGAAATAATAAGTTTTGACAATCACAAAATGCCACAAAAAATGAAAAACGTCCAGTAGTAAGCACAGTAAAAACTATAAGTAGATTACACTTAATTCCAGTAATTTGTTGGCACTTGAAAAGGTCCATGCAAATGACAGTCAAAACATTTGGCATAAAAATAAAAATAAAAATTATAATAACTCCCTCTCTTTTTATTGTTCTCTCTTGTTATGCTCTTTTGTTTCCTGAAAACTCTTAGAATCAAGCAAAAATTGTAAATGCTGATTCAAACAAGCCCTAATTCCCCCGTCAGACATCCCATTCATATCACCCCCAATCCAACAGCTATTAACTAACAGGCCGAAAAGTGTATAACATAACAAGAAGAGATCAGGAATTCAAGATTACATAATTTATAACCTCGAATCAGGTTGTAAAACCAATAAACATCTTCCGCCATTAATTAAAATGCAAATCTAGCGTCTTTATGCTATCAAATAAAAAAGGAAAAAATAACATAATGGCTATAGAACTGTGCGTGCATAGAAACATAGAGGTTCAAGTACCTGAAGAGGAAAGGGCCTTTAAATCATAGAAATGGCGGTTGTCGGCAAAAGTAGATATGGGATATAAATGATAGACAGACGAGAGGAGACACAGAGAGGGGAGATGAATATCAGAATATAAAATGAAATATTACAGATAGGTCCTTAACCTATTAATTATGTAGCGAGTAGGCTCCACTTTTCATCTTTTGTAACATTTGGATCCTCTTTGGACGAATTATTTTTACCCTATTCTTTAAATGTAATTATATTGGCACTAAAATTTTTTGTTGCACAAATTATCAATTATGGTTCTCATTTTTTACTTATTATTGCACTTATATTCTCACTTTTTTAACTTTTTTTATAAGTAATCTTCCATAAATTAGTACTATGTATGAGTACTTTAATTGAAATGTAAGGATTTTATAGCATTTTTGTAATTAATGCTTGTTTTAAAATGACTAATTTAAAGGCAATTATTTTATCGTACTTTTATATCTATTATTATTTTATTTAGAAATATGAGAAAATATGTATTTTTGGATCTAACCAAACAAAAAGTGATAAATAGTGGAAGATCGATAATAAAATGCGATAAAAAGAAGTTTGAGACAAGTGCGACAATAAACAATTATTAGAGAACTTTCATATAA
Source organism: Fraxinus sp. 1973-6204 (assembly GCA_903798365.1). Lineage (NCBI taxonomy): Eukaryota > Viridiplantae > Streptophyta > Magnoliopsida > Lamiales > Oleaceae > Fraxinus > Fraxinus sp. 1973-6204. The sequence continues at coordinate 1,841 of CAIGRR010091152.1, read as the reverse complement.
TAAAAAGAGATGAATATATATAAAATTATAGAGAATGACAAGAATAAGAAGATATAATAAGAGAGAAAAATAGAGTCTCAAAACTCAAATGTATTATTTTATTATGGCTGACAAGTATAAGAAGAGAAAAAAAAATGGATTGAAATTCAAATGTGCCATTTTATTATGGCAGTATTTGAGCTCCATTCTTTGGGAGGAATAAATATTGTAATAGTGATTTTTTTTGGAGATTGTTCGGATAAAAGGCAGGGGAAAAATTAGGTTTACTAGCAAAATTATTTTATTAAAAATGTGTAATTACAAATAAGCTTGGAGAAAAATAAATTTTTAGAGAATATGGCTAAAACATGGAATATAACAATGAACTCATATTTATAGGATTCAAATGAGAGTAATAATCTGAATAGAATATGCTATTCTAAAGCAAGTAAAACTTACATATATATCTACCTTCCCTTAAAAGAGTGGATAGTCATTTACTGTTCATTTATGTCCCCTCCATTTCACATTGAAATCGGATTGGCTACTTTTCAGCAACTAGTTCCCAACTGTTCATCCAAAATATCTTCTTTATATATATTTTTTACCTTTCTATAATTAAAGGTAAAAAAATTAAGGGGAATGAGTTCAAATGACCACCCCTCAATCCCTTTTTGTCATACGGGCCTTTGACTAAGTAATCAAAAATAAAATAAAATTTAATCATTTAAAAGTGTAAAAGGACTACTATAACCTTCCCTTGTAAAATAAAATTGAAGAATGAATTGAAACTTTCATTTACATCAAATACATATTCTTTCCCAAATTGCAAATTGAAAATTTTCTTCTCCTTCAAATTCCAAAAAACCATCTTCTTCTTAACTTCAAAAAACATATATCCACCTTCTTTTTGTGTGAGCAGCGATTGTGGAGGGTTTTTCTACCTTCCCTTAAAAGAGTGGATGGTCATTTACTATTCATTTATGTCCCCTCCATTTCACATTGAAATCGGATTGACTACTTTTCAGCAACTAGTTCCCAACTGTTCATCCAAATATCTTCTTTATATATACTTTTTACTTTTCTCTAATTAAAGGTAAAAAATTAAGGGGAATGAGTTCAAATGACCACCCCTCAATCCCTTTTTGTCTAACGGGCCTTTGACTAAGTAATCAAAAATAAAATAAAATTTAATCATTTAAAAGTGTGAAATGACTACTATAACCTTCCCTTGTAAAATCAAATTGAAGAATGAATTGAAACTTTCATTCACATCAAAAACATATTCTTTCCCAAATTGCAAAATGAAAAATTTCTTCTCCTTCAAATTCCAAAAAAAAAACCATCTTCTTCTTAACTTCAAAAAACATATATCCACCTTCTTTTTGTGAGAGCAGTGATTATGGAGGGTTTGGAATTGAATAAAGACATAGACGTTTACTAACGTGACTGAGGGTTTTGAGATTCGAAGAGAAGATAACTCCTCTTTTATAGCAATTTTTAGTGTCTTTAGCTCAAATGGCAAAGATATAGATTCAGTTCTAGCAGCAGGAGTTGCATAATCTTTCAAATAAGCTAGTGGTTGGTGAACTCTGACAAGTTGATTTGAGTTGTGTTTTGATAGAATGATAAATTTGTCAACAAAATTTGGTGGTCATATGCATTAGAAAACTCTAAATGGCAGCTTTTTTTTGGTCTTTGAAAGAGGGACATTAGTGTCTGAATCAGCTTTTGAATGAGAGATACCAAGTATGCCCGATTTTCTCCATGATTCTGTAGATTTTTAGTTGGAAAAGTAGCTAAATCTGATGTTAATTCCATATTTTTCAGATCTGTTGCAGTGGATTCCCTTTGATTTGTAG
>CAIGRR010090971.1:0-12159 GCA_903798365.1 Fraxinus sp. 1973-6204 | reverse complement strand
AGTCACGCCTCACGCATTATATTAAAATGTCTTTGATTGGGCCTTGGGGCCTTGGGCTTTATTGATTCCAATAAAAAATTATTTTATTTTTTAATCATTTTCGGAATTATTTAATGGGTCAACTAGCCAGTAAAATATAACAATTTTTAACTGTCCAGTATTAACAACTCATTACCACTAGCCACCATAAAAACTGTAATTATACTAGATTATGGTGGAGGCAGTTACATCAATTTTCTGGCTATATAAACACATATCTGGGCATTAAAAAATAGTCACAACAAAACGAAATTCTATCTTCCTATTAAAAAAATATTATACTCAATTTTATATATTTTCTGGAGTACATTTGAGAGTTCTGAAAATCATTTGTGATAGCTGCACAATTGGTTTATTTGATCGTTGTATCCTGGAGGTGATTTTCCACAGAGATCGCGCAGTTATCGACAGACAATTTCGTTTTAGGACATTGTGCCGTCACGAGACTCGATCAGCGATAAATTTTATTTCTGCACTTTACTGTATTGCAACTAATTATAAATCTAACAGAGTCCACCATGATTCGACTGGTGTGACGAGTTGATCCATGACACGACCAATAAATTTTGACGTGGGGGTGGGAATGTTGTGTAATTATTGAGGGTCACCCTCACAAGAAACTTTTGACATGCATGAGTGCTTACTTTTTGGTTTGTGGTGCTTAGAAGCAAACAATATATGTGGGGAAGGAAAGAATATTGCGTGTTTTCAAAGCTGACTAAAAAATAAATGGATTGAAGCAAAAATAAAGTAATTACACTGTCACAATAACTTAAAGGTGAGTTGAAGAATGGTGGCTAAGCATCTACAAAACTTCAACATTTAGACAGAGAGAAAACCCTAATTAGCGAAAAATTTATCGTTGGTCATCAAATTATTGTACAAGTATAGTAAATTGGTTTGCGATATTAAGAAAACAAGTCGATTTAACATTTTATTATAATAGTACAATTAATCGCTAACCACGAAAACCATTTCAATCTTTATTACATCATCAAATGTCCTCATCAAAAATTAACCCCCCATCTGGTTTGTATAAACTTCTATTAAATGTGCGATTAAAAATAAGTTTTAAAGAATAGTGACAAACATGGGCTAAATAAATGTCATCCTAAAACTTCATTGATATTTCATGCCACTTACATAGTCGAGATAAATGTATGAAAGTAAAATCAACGAATTGAACGAGATTTTGAAAGAAAGTAGTACGAAGATAATCTCACTATTCAATTTATTATGGTATCGGGATATCTTCAAAGTCATGTTTACGTTATTTGCCTTCGGTTGAAAAGAGAAAGACTCGTTCTTCAAGCGAATTTACCACGAGGGCTTTTCATTATAATTTTTAAGTTTCAACTTTTACGAATATTCATTAATGAATAAATTATATATATTTATGAATTTTTCATTTTTTGAATAACTCTTCTAAATCTCTCTTTAACTATTTAGCTAGCAAGGCCCCACTTGTTTCTTTTTTGAAGATGTTGTGGCTTTAGTTGCTAGAGGAAGGCTGAATTCTGAATATGAGGCTTTATTTGGTGACCCATCCTGNCTCTCTTTAACTATTTAGCTAGCAAGGCCCCACTTGTTTCTTTTTTGAAGATGTTGTGGCTTTAGTTGCTAGAGGAAGGCTGAATTCTGAATATGAGGCTTTATTTGGTGACCCATCCTGATATGGTCTTATGAAACATAATGTATCTTTGAAGAAGGCAAAAGCTGGCAAACATGTCTGAATTACATGACAATACTTTTGTTTTAAGAGAAATTGAATAAATACATTTCAATTTATGGATGAAATGATTTGACGTGGTAGGATCGCACACAAAAGACTTGGGTTCAACTTTCATATGTTACGTATATTTTATGCTATCGATCAAAATATGATTTCGGCATGCACGCTGTTATGGATTGAACACATAAATCTCGTACTATCAAGAGCAATAATATTACAAAACAGAAATAACATACAATTTAGACTGTCTCATTCTGAGTGCGAGAGTTACGTCTATTTGCTGCTATTGAATTTCACTATAGTGAAGAAGAAGATTGTTTGTGAACTCAAGTCTTTCCTTTTGGAGTCTTCTTTGACAGGGTGGGCTGTACATGATTAGACTGTATAATCGGCAAAATTCTTAATTTATTTTCTTCAATAAATTCAAGCGTTTTATAGTCAACTTTATCGAGCAAGCCATACCGAGTCTTCACCATCACAAAAATACCCCAATTAAATTTCCTTAATGAAAAGTTGAATTCATTAAACTTTTCAGTGGAAGGACTTCTTTTATCCCTTGTAAAAAAGTGTTTTTCTTTCTGGTGCTTCCATATCTAGATGATGCTTACAGTGGTTGCTGCTGTTTGTTTCTCTTTCTCTCTGTCCCTTTAGAATCTGCTTTCATTTGTAATTGAGGTGACTAAAGGCATCAATGGAAGGCCCATTTATCAAAGTGTAAATGTATTTTGGCTTCTAGAGGAGCCCTTTTCCCATGTCTTTAATCCATTCCTTGTTCATTTCCATTTTGAACAATTTTTTGAATTATTTTTGGCCAATCTAGCAAATCCTGAGTATGATAATCTAGTGTCTATACAATCTCCTGTGAAAAATGCCTAAATTGTGCATGATTTTCACAAAAGTGGATTTGGAACTCATGATATCCAATACTAAACTGATTTACCTCACCTTAAAAGTGTAATATAGCGTGTGGCTAAAAGGGGTTTATCGCATTAGTCAAATAAATGTATGTTGTCGTTAGTTGCTAATGTATCCTTTTGTAAGTTCGCGATCTGTTGCGAAAAAGTTTATATATTTCTTAAATTTAGGGCTTGTTCGGTAGAGATTAAAATTGAAAAACTAGTCGTTATTGTTGACTTTTATTAGACGGTGGGACTCAATAACGGCCATATTTTCAATTGTAATTGAATATTAAGCTTGGCCAAACATGCTCTTAATGAGCAATGACCGGTGTTAAAACAAAAATACGACGTATCTTGCAACTTTCTGTGCACGTTGCTAAAATAGATACATTTAGCAAAAGTTATTTTTGCTCCATTGTTAATAATAACATTTTGTAACGTTTAGTGTCTTTTGTAAAAAAATTATATAGAATTAATAGCAACGTCTAAATGCAAATGCACGTTGCTAAAATGAGTAATGGCGGTATGCAAAATGCACATTGCTAAAACATTAAGAGCATCTCCAATGGTGATATAATATCGAGTGTAAATTGGTATCTTCTAAATCACTTTTACATCCTCATTTATATTATGGTGGATCTAAATTCAAATTTTGCTCAAATTGAAAGATCTAAATTTACATATTTTTTTACATTTTCTGCCAAAAAAATGTAACTTACATTTCCTTTGAATCTCTCTATTGGAGAGGTTTCTAATCACTTTAGAAATCTAAATCACAATTTAGATCTATTTTATACCACGAATGAAGATGCTTTAACGACAATGCGCTTTAAAATCTTTAGCAACATGCATTGTCTGTTTTCATATCCGTCCACTCTATGGCAACATCAAATGTCGCAAAGCACAAGCGCACTTAGATAAAGACATGAAACAGACTTACTGCAAAATGCTATTTTTCTTGTAGTGTGTGTTAGATACGTTCGTTTAATCACATCTATATGTCCTTAAAGTATCGAACTAGTTCCCAAAGTATATGTCACAATAATCAAAGTCTCAATAGTTAGTTCTCCGTCTTCGATTAAAGCCAAATGATTAGAACCAGGTTAAGTTTGACATGCACTGATTTTGTGTATGTATTTTGAGTTCTTATGAATTCAAGAAAATAATTCATTACTTCTGTGGACGGAAATGGGTTTGCATCTCTTGAGAGTATTAAAAGATATCCTTTTATAATTTGTAAATTTCCCTTTCTATAAAGCTATTTTTTTTTGGTAAAGTAAAGCCGTTTGTTCCTATTTCAAGACTGCTTTTTCTAATCATAGACTGCACATGCAGAAGAAATCTTTTCCATGCATGACAGTATGGTCCCGATTCATAATTCTTTTACAAAATTTATATGGCCAAGGCTTTCTTGGGTTGTCAACATCTCAAAATTATAAATGAATTTTTAGTTTAATCTGGCGCATCGAGACGAGAGGATAAATTAAAGAAAAAAATCTTTTAATTTATAGAGATTTTTGTTCACGAGAGTGACACGATTTCAATATCACAGGACTGAAAGCGACGACAAAAACTAACACGATATGTTATCGATTCCAAATTTATTAACATCGTCAAGTGCAATATATCAACACAGATGTAAATATTATGTGAATCACAAAGGCAAAATGTATAGAAGTCATCAATATATTATGCGGGACTTTTTCTGAGCAATGAATAATTATTTGTTCAATAATAGTTGCATGAGTAAGATTAAGAGCTTGTTTGGTACAACTTAAAATTGGATTAAAATTGAAAATATGACCTTTATTGGGTTCCACTCGTCTAATAAAAGTCAATAATAACGGCTAATTTTTCAATTTTAATCCAATCTTAATCTCTACCGAACACACCCTAAAAGAGTATTTGGAGGAGTTTACATTTTCTTTTTAAAGGAAAAAAAACTGACTCGTTCAGTGTAATTAATTCATGCTACGTTTAAAGTACTTTTTAAAGCTGAAAATAAGGAAACAAAAATTGCTTGCTTTGACTCAAAATGTGTCCAAAAACTCTTCCTTCGTAGATTGATTTGGTCCCATCTCTTGGAGTTGGAGTTTTCACAAGTGTGGTGCAGGAATCTCATAATTGGAATTGTGGGGGGTGGGATGATGTGGGGTTAGTGCACATGAAAAATATTTTGAGAATGCAGACATGATAAAGCTTGAAATCCCACCATCTGAGACTGGTTTCGCAAAGTGTTGTTGCAGAGGAACAATATCTAGAGGTGTCAACTGGACTGGAACGATCTGATGTCTACATATCACTTTCACAATGCTCAAGTTTTCCTTCCTCATTTTTTTTTCAAAATACATCTCACACGAGTTGTTGAGCCTTACAATTAGGTTCCGCTAGAACCTATTCTCGAGCACATTTTGATGCTTCTATTGACATCTAGAGTGACGTACCCTACCTTAATTTTTAAACCTGAAACCCAACATATTTTGACACATTTGTTAACATTTTTCTTCACCCAATAAATTAAGCTCCATGATAACTGATGAGATGTTAAAATCTCGTTATCAAGACTTGCAAGTCTATATTATACTGCGTCTTGTGAGGTGAGGTGAGGTGGGGTGGGGTGGGGTGGGGTGGGGTGGAGGCTAAAGTACAGATGACTCAGCCCCATTGATTAAGACATCTCACATAAACATGGGTCCCACTTAGCTTCTTTTTCATTTTTTTTAAAAGGTTACTTAGCGTCCTTCGGATAAAACCGAGTGTAGAGGTAGTTCTTTTATTTAATTTTTACTGCCAGGACCGTGTTCTGCTTTTTTCTTTTTTTTTTCAACTGCAAATGCAAATGAAAAATTGACGAGTGTAAATTTGTAAAAGTTCTGTCATAAAAATCTGTACAGCTTGATTCTTTTCTCTCAATCTATTTGTTTATCAACTCATAATGTTTCCAACAAAAGAAGTAAAGGGTATAGTTGCTTCTATTAAAAAAAAAAAAAATCTATTTTCCAAATAAATGCAAACCAACAATTATACTCGATACAGTTTCATGCAATGACTCTGAGAGGACTCGAACTAGTGACCATTGGGGAGCAAATCCAAAATCTAACCAATTGAGCAACCCCTCGTGATTGTAATTTCTACTGATTTAGTCGCAGTGAATCTTTTGTTTGCTTAAACAGAGATATAAGAAAGCATTCAGCCAATCCTAAACATACTGAAAATGAAACTCGTGTTTACTTCTAATGAATCGACTCGAAAATAAAGTGGACCCCATTAACAGTTGGGAATTAGTGCTTTAACATACAAAGCAAACACAATTGCAAGAAGAAAACTCTTTTTGATGAGCTGTGCATAGACAAAAAGAGGACATGTCTGCCTGTCACCTTGTATTGTTTAATGACACCAATATTTATTTAATAAAGACACGTCCCAATCTTAATCAACAGCCTTAAACAACAATTCAGCAGGGGTATTTCAGACTTTTTACTCAGTGACAAAAGCATATTTTAACATCTCAACCCTAAACAGAGAACTTTAAAGTCTTGAAGTCACCTAATTATAAAAATTTCATGTGTTTGAATAAATCTGACTTACCAATACACATACTTGTAAAACAAATAATCGTCACATATTTATAACCGTTTTAAGTTTTTAGACGAATCTGTATGTTCAGCAGCAAACAGATCATCAAGCCCTCGTATCATCACACAAATGCACGTACAACACATACTAGAACTCGCGCAGGCGCGCAAAAATGGGCATAATCGCTTTAAATGACAGTTTAAAGATGTACAATAAAGTAATGAATTAAGAACACCCAAGGAGATGTAAGAAAGAGTCTAAATTATTAATATGGGGTTTTCCAATAGTACAAGTCCCATGTGATTAGATTAGGAAAGGCTAATAAAAAAATTAATCAGGCCTAAGAGCAACAAATTCAATGCATTATAATACAACTGTTGGCATTCATAGTAATGTGATGCACCAAGAGAAAAGACGAGAAAATTATTAACAAATGTTAAAGCTAATAATATAATGCAGACACCAGAATAAATAATTGGCAACCGTATTGCAAGAGCGCGTAATTCTACAGATACATGTACTAAATGGAATTTTGGCTAAACATCCGATGGCTAAGACCTACAAAACCCGAAATCTAAGGACATTATCTCGCATTTACTGTTCAGAGCAACGATATAAGATTACAGTTCAAAAGTAACAGCCAAGGACGGAATTCACTCTACTGACCAAATGTCAAACCGAACCAGAAGATAAACACAGGTGAACAGTAAGAACATAAGTTAAGTCTATTTAAATAAAACTTAAAAGGAATCTGTTTGCATAAGACAGAGTTAAAAAGATCATATAAAACAAGAGGCAAAACAATGATAGATGGATGTTTATCAGATCACAAAGACCAGATCCAGTTACAGCAAGAAATAAAGATTCGGTTAAAGAGTTGATACTTCTGTTTTTCCTGTTCTTGGATTGGATCAGTGTCCAGTGCAATGATTACAAAGAGAATTAATGAATTAGAATCAGTTGATTTGTTATACCCTAAAAGCACGACAGCATCATACAGTAACACCCTGTTCGGAGCAAGAAACTGAAATAACTGAACCATATTAGAACATCTAGTACTTTAATGCTGGTTCAAGTTGGAAGCAATCTGCCTAAGCCACATAATAGGAAAGGGAATTTTCAGGCAAGAAATCTCATGTTCAAGGGATTAAAACAGTGAGCTGTGATTTCTAAGGCACCTTAGCAATAAGTCTTAATTGAGAAACCTACTAATAGTTTTAGCATCTCCAAGCCGATACAGAGATCAACTCTTTCCGTTGCCAGCAAAGAACAAGTGAAGACTGCCTTGTCTCTACATTGAATCCCTGAACAGGAGTCCTCTTCACCACACACTCAGCTTGTGATTCTGTGAAATTGCTAAATGTTATGGGGGAGAATCCGGATGACAAAAATAAAGTCCTCCAATGCTGCGACTTTTCAGGAGCACGAAAACGCCCCATCACTATTTTCTCAATTCCTGGTTGGAGCAAGAACCTTTCAATCTTTTGTAGAGTATCCATATTCAGATTGACAGCATCTAGAGACTCAAGCAGGTTCGAATAGGATTGAAGAGCATGAATCATATGGTCGGGAAACGGTAGGTCAATCCTATCGCATCCTCTGTCCACAGAAACCACAACTTTTGGGGACAGATGCTTAACAAAGCGAAGAACCAATGGTACTGACAACTGATAACTAGCAAGAGAACCAACTGGGAGATTCACTGCTATCGCCTCATTCTCTGATACTTGAGAAGACAGAGACCAAGAACCAGAATTCAAAGAATCAATACTCATAACCTCAAACTCAAGCACAATATTGATTTCATTAGCAAAATGAATTAGATTTTCCCGGGTGAGGCTGAGCTCTAGCTGTTCATGGGTTGAGGGAGATGAAAATGCAGTGATTTTAAGTGATGGTGCACCCTCACTCCTTAATGCAAGCTCCTGCATCAGCGAGGCCCATTGCCCACCATAACCAATATCAAAATCCACAACATGAATTCTATGAAATCCTTCCACAACTTCAAGGATGGCTTGGTTGCAAGTAAAATTGGCAAATTGTACAAGGGGTGAGATCTCAGAGAAAGATTTGTAGGCACCAATTTTGAAAATGAGACTAAAAGGCAAAGCAGCGGCGGTAGAAGGGATCATATTGTTGTTATTATGAATAGTCAATTGCAACGCCTCCTTGCAGTAGAAAGCAGCCCTATGGAAAGGCTTGCCAATGGGAGAGAGCTGGTGATTGAGCCGCGCCAATATCTCTTGAGCAATTGTTGGAATTCCCATCTGAACCAGCTCTGTGGCCTTGTAAAGCTGATCAATTATAGCCTGTTGTTGCTGTTGCTGATGGCAATACGCTAAATCACCACCACCCATCTTTGGCTTTGGTCCTGGCCCCATCACTCCGGGTGGCTTTTGCTGCAGAAGTAACTGAAGCTGATAAGACATTGGCTGCTGATGCTGGACTTGTCTTCCCATCGACAGCACTTTCCCAGGAACTGAAAACGGCCCTTTCGGTGTTTGACTACTTGGCTCGAGGCCTTCTCTGGCAGCCCCCGGATTGTGTCTTTTTGCCTTGGGTGGCATGAAAAGATTCTGTTCATGCTGGTTTGCATATGACAGTGGCAAGAAAAATGAGTGGTTTTGTGGATGTTGAGTTTGGTGTTGGTTTATCAGCATCTGTTGGTTGAAAATGGGAGCCTTCATTTCTGTGGAATCAAATGTAGTTGTAATGGGTCCAAGATTGTTAGATACTGAAGATAACATGTTATTCTGAGAGCTGGGGAACTTAGAATTATTTGAATGATTTGAAGGTGAGTTCGAAAACAAACCAATATTTTCATTGTTGGATCTGTTGCTGGGGGAACTAGAGTTGTGCATAAAATTTGAACTAAACTGGCCAACTGAGTCCGTACCAAAGGCTTGATCCACCGCCCCAAAACCACCGTTAAACTCAAACTCCACCGTGGGCGGCGGCGGCGGCGGGGTAGTCCCAAATTGAAGAACCTTGTTCAGGCTGCACATTTCCGGGTCATCCACATCCCCCATGATCCACCGCAGAATGGACTGCTCATGGCTTGGCGAGGCCACCGCAGACTCCGACAACACGCTTTCCCACTCGTCCATTGCACATTTTCCGGCGGCGCTTCCACCGGCGGCGGCAGTCCCAATCTCGAGAGATGGAGGAGCAGGAAGCAACTGAGAAACAACTCCCGTGTTGGAGCTGGTGGCAGTAGTGGAGTCTCGCAGCCATTTCAAGGATGGGTTTTTCTCGTTGTTACCTGAAACCGCCGCCACCCCGGCCGTGTCAGTGGAAGCAGCCCCACCACCAGCTATGTCTCCGCTGCTGCCGCCGCCGCCTAAAGATGAAGACAGGGTTGATGAAGATCTAGCCCTGCTGGGACTCCTTTCAATATCAAGTACAGATGTAGGCTCACTACAGCTATTCAAAACACAATTACCGTTCAAATTATTGCTCCCCCACCAAGATGAATTAGACCTATTGTTATTATTACTGAAAACAAGCTCTAAATCCAACCCCTTCCCCTCAAACTCAAAGGGCAAGGGCATCCCCTTCATCTAATAATCAAACCCACAAATTCAGTTCCTCCCTCCAGCTTTAAAAACAAGAAAATCAAAAAGAAAATACAAAAGAACACTTCTTGGATCCAGAAACTCAAGAATATGTATACATACACACATGCAAGTATGTATACATTTCAAGATTTACTACCTGTATTTTTCTTGCTAATCTGAAGAAAAAATATATATTGTGACTTGTGTAGAGAAATGGATGAATTTTTTTTTCTTGTTTTCTTTGTCTATTCCATATAGTACTAGTCTCTCTGTCTTGTTCTCTCTCCCATGGATGCGTGCAACATAAAAAAGTAGTAAAGTGCACCCCATCCATCCATTCATTTCTTTATTTTATTTTATTTTTTATTTTATTGGTTTTTTGTTTAACCCATTTCGAGAGTTTTGTATGGCTTGTCCATAAACGCACGCAATTATCTTTGGAGCTAGGGTTTCTTCTGGCTTTGTCTAGCCCCCATTTGCAGATACGTCTTCTCCAAACCAATAGTAAAAACCTTTAATAAATTGATCTTACATATGGGATGATAACGGGGCGTAATCGAGATGATCATTAGCATTCTAATCAGTCGGGGGTTTTTAGGGCGTGTTCGATCGTGTTTAAAATTCAATTAAAATCGAAAATATAGTCATTATTTGGTCTCACTCGTCTAATAAAAGTCAACAATAACGACTAATTTTCAATTTTAATTCGATTTTAATTTCTACCAAATACGCCCTTAAGCTCATGTTTGAACCACATTAAAATTTTCATTCTTCTACTAGTTTTTAACCACACATTCTTCAATAAAATAATATTTTTTATCAAATCAATAAATTTTCATTCTTTTTCAACCACACATTCTCCATCAATCTACTATTCCAAAATACATTTTTTCAAATAATGCTGCTCAAACACACCCTAAGAACGAGACGAGAATGAGAATGGGATGTAGCAAGTATTAAATATTATTATTTATTTTTATACATACAATTTATAAAAATAAAATAAAAGGATTCAATGTGGAAATCATATTCCTCGTTTGCACTCAATGTTATTTGGGACACGCTATGTGAGGTGGGATCGGAAGCGAGGAAGAATTAAATATTATTTATTTATATAAATACAATTTATATTGAAAATATAAAAATAAAATAAAAGGATTCAATGTGGAAATCACATTCCTTGTCTTCACTTGACTTATGTGAGGTGGGATCGGGAGCGAGGAATTTTGTTGTCCCATCAAAATTATATAAGAGACATCATTGAGACGAGACAAATGTAACTCCTACATGCAAATGATGCAATCCCAATGCAAATGATAAAATTGGTTCATTAGTAGTTTAGACCTAAAACATTTTTTTTTTTCAGTTCCTCATTCTTATGGTTCTTTCGTTTAATAAGGATAATATTGAATAATTTTCAAAATTTCGAATTATTTTTCCTTCATATTTTCCAATCAATACTTTTTTTTATTAAATTATTAGGGCGCGTTTGGTTGCGAATATGAAATTTAGATAGAAATAAAATAAATTTTGAGTAATTCAATTGCCTATAACTTATTGTATGGAAATTATTAAGTAAACGTATTTGACAGATTTTCAACCTAGAAAATATTATGTTTGTCTATTTTTTTTTGGTGGAGAGATGAGAGAGGGAAGAGAGAATGAATTTCCAAGAAAATAAAATCATACTCTCCCTAAAAAAAATATTTTTCTTGATTTTGAGAAAAACACAGTCACATTATCAAAAGTAGGAAAATATTTTTCATGAAAAAAAATGTCAATCAAACAACATAAAAATAAGAATTTTAATTAAAAACGCATTTTTCATGAAATATCGACAATCAAACACACATTTATTTTCCATTAAATTGAAAAGTTGATTTCAAAGATATAATTGAGTTGTAACTGTTTTTGCGAAGAAAAAAACCTTCCGAAAACTCCTTATCTAAATTAAAAATGAAATTAAATAAGTAAGTTGATTTTCAACATGTTATGTCTCATAATAAGAAAAGCAAAGACAAAGAAAGAGATTAGAAAGAGAGAGAATAAGCATGTTTGGCTTTGCTTGGAAGATGGAAAGAGGAATTGGAATGACCGGTTTAGAGATGGTTTGTGGCTTTGTGCTATGCTACAGGTTGACCTACACATAAGGTATGTTGATACGTTTTTATAAACAATCATACTACTTGTACAAAGTAGTTTGACAAAATTGCTTTACAAAGTTCACTATTCTTCACTTAAGGCCCTGTTTGATTCTCATTAAAAATTTTATTCTCATTCTTCTACTCATTTTCAATCACACATTTTTCAATAAATTAATATTTTCTATCACATCAATAATTTTTCCTTTTTTTTT
>CAIGRR010090934.1:0-11074 GCA_903798365.1 Fraxinus sp. 1973-6204 | reverse complement strand
CTAACATATGAACAGGCTAAATAAATAATTTGGTTAGGTTCCTCAAATAAAATAAAAAATTAAGAATATTAATATTCAAAATAGGTTTGATTGTAATAATTAACTGAATTTCCATGTGAGCTCGAACTTTTATATATAGCCCGACATTAACTTCAAAAAAAGTTTCTTCACCCATTGGCTCCACCGTCACACAATATGGTCAAAAAATATGACTTTAACGGTCACAATTTTTCTAAGAATTGGAAATTAATACCAAACAAACAAGGGCATCGCTTTTTTCCGTTGCAACACTCTGTTCAAGAAACCAACTTTAAGGAACTAAATCCTTGTTTGAGCCACGTTAAAAATCTCATTTTTATTCTTCTATTTATATTTTACCATACATTTTTCAATAAAATAATATTTTCTATCACATCAATAATTTTTTCCACTTTTTCAACCACATTCTCCATCAATCTATTATTCCAAAATACATTATTCTTCTAAAATAATGTGACTAACACACCCTAAATTTCAATTCAAATACGAATTCATCCATGGCACATTTGTTCAAGAAACCAACCTGAACTAAATTTCGAATTCACCCAAAGCCATTTGAGTGCGACACATCGAAACAAATCCCTCCACGAGTAAACTGAACATTTTATCCTGCTAATTATCTCTTAAAAGTAAATAAAATAATGAAGTATACCTTGACATATCCACAAGTACATTAATATTAATACGACTAAATGCCCACTTACAAAGGTTTCCAAACAGCGCATTGGACAAGTATAGTATAGTTAGATAACTTGATTGTCCATAGTAAAGTCCACCTACAAAAACATAAGATAGAACAGTTATCATGAAATATGGTAGCGTAGGCCGCTAGTATAATTCAAACGAAATATGTAATCGAATCAACAAAACAGAAACCTCATAGATTATATGTAAGTAAAAAATCAAGGGTCGACTGAAACTTCCATCAACAATTAATTAGTGCAGCAACAAATACATACAATATATAATTTCAAGAATTTGTAATCAGTGAACATTTTGCACCACCGAGGTACAGTTGAACAGAGAACACTAACACCATTAATCAATCACGAAATTTATTCTATGTTTTAGCTTCGCTTGTAAGATTCACAGTTGCGCCATATGTATAAAGATGACAGGAATTTTGATATACCACCTAACACATGAAACACGGGGCTTGCCAAAACTCTGATATGAAGCAGCAGCACGCACCTTCATACAGCACAACAGAAGTAACATTGAGATTTGCTTTGAATGAACTCTGAAAAACATCTACTGCAATCAACAGATTTAAGACTATTACGTGTTTGACGGATGAGACATCTTGAAATATCAACTCCAGCAGCGACAGTAGATCTAAGGAGAAAGAAAACGTTCTTCATGACAGCAGCCTCTTCATGTTTTTTGTCCTTCAAGGCATCTAAACAGCAGACATCACCGACACCAAAACTTGTACACTATTTCTGACGTATAAACTCTGACCTAGTTTTAAAATCAAAAGATCTGCATCCCTCATCTACATACAATGCATCGCCTTCAATAATACATCATAAAGGCTTCTGATCAACAATACAAAAAATCTAGGATATACTTCAGATCGAAAACAGACCCAAGAACGACAAAATAATTTCAGATTTACAGTACAAAGTAAACATAAATAAGATCAAATCAGCACAAGATTTTAGTGGTAAGACAAGTGAGTAACAAGTAAACTTTAATTCGTAATTTGGCCAACAATGTAATGCCGGATGACAGCTATAAATTGAACTCGCAACTTGCGTAATTCTATTCTTTATAGTAGTTCAAGTTAATGTTTTAAATTCGATGTTAGAAAATTCAAATAATATATACTTCTACAAATATTTACAAGATCAAAGGTAAATTGCATTAATCAAATAATCATGTTAAAATATGATTACAAAATGACTTGAGTATTTTAATCCTATGGCTAGTTCAAGTATTATAAATAATTATGGATCAGTCCAAGACTTAAATATACGTTTACCATTCCTAACAACTTTAACCTCTTTAAGTTGAGTTGTTCAACATAAAATCTGAGTAAGGAAATATTGAGATGCCCCGCTTAATCATTAAGTGCAAAATGATCAACAATATACAGATGTATCTTGCATGTAAATTGTATACTATTTTTTATCTTTACTTAGGTAAATAAATGCGCTCCAAATTTTAGATGAAATGATTAAAACAATTGTAAGTTGCTGTATTTTTTATTCAATCAGATACGAGCTAATAGACGTCTCTTACTTCGTACCTTAGGAATTGTCGATGCTTGAGAGGGACCCATCCTGGCGTTTGTTTGCTGACTTTGCTTCGGGAAAAGAATATTTCTGCTTTATCCTTGAACGGGTTTTACGAATACTTTGTAATACAGGACAGAAACAACGGCACAACCAGTTCAAGGACCAAGCAGAAATAAAATATTTGCAGCAATAGAACCATGAGGCAAAAGAAAAAAGAAAGACACCACGCACAGAGGAGAGAGCCGGGCAAAAGTCCCCGTACCATCTCTCCTCGAAACCAAAAAATAAATATTTCATTGAGCTTTTGACCTGCCATGTGAGCGCACCCGTCATGGCAAAGGTCGGCGAGACAAACCTAACAGCCACTCTTTTTTTACATCTCTCTTTGCTTCATATTTTTCACAATACTTCTAGCTCGTCTTCCAAATGAAGATAAAACGAATCGTAATTATAAAGCTATTAAACAATTTAGAACCTTGTTTCTATGTAGACAGGATATTTTTTATTCTTTTGCTTGCANAAGATAAAACGAATCGTAATTATAAAGCTATTAAACAATTTAGAACCTTGTTTCTATGTAGACAGGATATTTTTTATTCTTTTGCTTGCATCATCCAACGTCCTCGTATCATTTCAATTTTCAGCCATAAGCATCGACATGAATTGGATCCGCTGCTTGGGGCTCGAAAACAAAATATATACCATAAAGAGCGCGTGGACTGCAACGATATGTCGGCATAACACCATTCCTTGACCTACATAGATAGCAAAAGAATTATTACAGAGATCGAATAATTGACATCGCAATACAGATACATTAAAGTTGAATAGAGATCCACCTTCACACCGCTTCAGGATTCGTTATAAGAAAACAGCTCTTCCAGATCCAGACGCACATATAATCAACAACTGAATCCGCAAATAACACGTATCATCAACGTATCACATAAATCAACTGAACATGAAAACAACGCTAAATAATTCAGAAGGAAAACATATTACCAACAGATCTGCTAATTACCTTCATCTGTCGGCTGAATTCAGCTCCAAATCTAACCTTGCCTCATCTATATGAACCGATATGCATAATTTCTGACCGAACCAAAAACTATTGGAACGATCAATCTCGCCATAACTATCGAAAGCCATACTCAGAACGTATTCCTTTTAAGATATATACGAGTATATAATACAGAGATTGAAAGAAAAGAACGAACAAGGGTAGATCTGGATTAACGCCGATCGTCAAATAGCTGGAGAAATGATAAGAGGAGAGAAATATACAAGAGAACAAAGAGATAAGATCGTTATTTATTGAGGGGGTGGGATGATCCTACGGCTATAAATGAAAGGTCGGCAGATATTTTGACGGTGGGATACGCGTGAAACGTTGATTTCGGTTTTGGGGTAGACTGTCGGGCGGAAAATTCGGACGGATGAGATTGGATTCCATTCGTGGGAAAGGTTATGCCTTCTAGATGTGAACAGATAAGTATGCAACGTGTTTCGTTAACGACCGCATGTCTCAGGCTTATTAGCACAAAAAATATTCGTTTGGCCTTTAATATAAAAAAAGATTTATTAGCACAAAACGTTCCTACATTTGACAGTTAGTGTGCAAAAGCGTCCGAACGTTTCATTTTTTTTGCATTTACGCTCTTATTTCAACGTTAACGTCCCTATGTTTGACACTTAATACGAAAAACGTCCTTACGTTTCAAACTTGTTTGTACTTGCTCAATAGCACAAAACGTCCCTGAGTTTGACACTTATTGCGTAAAACGTCCTTACATTTCATTTCTTTTTGCATTTTCGTCCTTAATTCAACGTTTCATTACGGAAAACGTCATTTTCACTATTTTTCAATGTAAAATGACCGATATATCCTCATGTTTAAATAAAAAAAAATTTAAAAAAAAATTACAATTATGCTCCCAAACTTTTTAAAAAGTGCAAATGAGTTCAAAAATCTTATTAAAACATTCAAACAATCAGCATTCTCCTCTCCCTCTCCCTCAGCCTTATCCTCCCTCCACCACCTAAACCACCAGATCCCACCACCATTTAAACCATCTCACCTCCGCATTAACGGTGGTGGTGGTTCTCGGCCAGACATTGATCGGAGGTTGTAGAGGGAGGTGAGATGGTTTGAATAAGGTTTTTGAACTCATTTGCAAGTTTAAAAAAAATTTGGGAGTGTAATTGTAATTTATTTTTATTTTCCTTTTTTATTTTATTTAAATAGGAGGGTATATTGGTTATTTTACATTGAAAAGTAGTGAAAATGACGTTTTCCGCAATGAAATGTTGAAATAAGGACGAAAAATGCAAAATGAAATGAAACGTAAGGACGTTTTANGAGTGTAATTGTAATTTATTTTTATTTTCCTTTTTTATTTTATTTAAATAGGAGGGTATATTGGTCATTTTACATTAAAAATAGTGAAAATGACGTAAGGTCATTTTACATTAAAAATAGTGAAAATGACGTAAATATTGAAATAAAGACGAAAATGCAAAAATAACTTAAACGTAAGGACGTTTTACGCAATAAGTGTCAAACGTATGGGCGTTTTGTGCTATTGAGCAAGTACAAACAAGTTTGAAACGTAAGGACGTTTTCCGCATTAAGTGTCAAACGTAGGGGCATTTTGTGCTTAAACCTTTTAATAAGGTTTTTGGACTCACTTGCACTTTTGAAAAAGTTTGGGAGTATAATTACAATTTATTTTTTTATTTTTATTGTTTTTTGTTTTATTTAAATTTGAGAGTATATTTGTCATTTTACACTGAAAAACCGTGAACAGTGAAAATGACGTTTTCTACACTGAAACGTTGAAATAAGGACGAAAATGCAAAAAAATGAAACGTTGGGATATTTTGCACACTAACTGTCAAACATATGGACGTTTTGTGCTAATAAGTCATATAAAAGTCTTTACGTTTCAATTTTTTATATTTTCACCCATATTTCCACGTTTCATTACAGAAAATATCATTTTTCTCAATTTTCATCCATTTTCTCTACAAAAATCTGGGAAATGACAAACATACTCTCTTATTTAAATAAATCGGGCTTATTTGCACAAAGCGTCCATACGTTTGGCCTTTAGTTTGCAAAACGTCCATACGTTTCAATTTTTTGCATTTTCACTCATATTTCCATGTTTCATTGCGGAAAACATCATTTTCCTCAATTTTCATCCATTTTCTTTATAAAAATCTATTAAATGACAAATATATCATCTTATTTAAATAAAATAATAATAATAAAACAATAAAGAACTAATTGTAACCATATGCTTAAATTTTTCAAGAATTACAATTGAGTGTCGAACAAATAATTAAAAATCAAAACGAAAAACGAAAATAATTTTAATATTAATAAAAACCCAACAAAACCCCAACTACAGCACCACAACCACCACCAGAACCAAAACCACCACCCCTACCCAAAAATCCCAACCACCATCTCCATCTCTACCTCCACTACACCACAATCCCACCAAAAAATCCCCAAACCCTCGGCCGCCGCCACCACCTCAGGTCGGAGCTGCCATTTTTCCACCACACCTACACAACTACCGCCATCGCTGCCCACCAACAATCACCCACATAAAAGAAAACCACCAACAAAAAAACTCATACAGAATTTCATAGTAGCTATGCGCGGCTTCACTCCACAGAGCCGCTACAACATTGAAGAAGCTAGTACGTAGCTCTGGGCAGCGACGCTATGTAGAGGTGCTCAAACTGATGAGGTGGTCTTCTAGCAACAATAGAGAGAAGGGAGGGAGCTAAAGAGGTTGACGATATGGTAGTTTGTGGGACCAGAAGAATTAGTTATGAAACCCCAGAGATGGTACCGAAACAGATCAAGATGGTGCCGCAGCCGCCACCGACCGAAAAGGGTGGTGCGGATATTTACGCCGGATCGACTTTTTCCATGTCTCCTTCTCCTAAATCTTTGTCCGTGCCTTCTTTTTTTCAACAACAAGAGACAAGATTGTGCACACAAAGTGTTTGACGATTCGGCTAAGAGAGATTTGAGGCAATTGCTTCATCTTGAATGAAGAATTCAGTTATAGTTCTTATTATTGGCTTTTTGGATTCTTATTTCGGCGATCTTGGATTCATTTTGTGAATTTTTTAATATGGATGAATTTTGTGATCTAGAATTGAGATGAAAAGAACATTTCTGTTAATGTATTTAGCTCTTATATATGATGATGCAATTCATGTATTTAGCTCAGGCACGACGGTGGAGGCCGTGGTAGTGTTGGTGGGGGTGGTGTGGGATTAATCTGTATGGTGAAGGAAAAATACTAATACTAAAATTATTTTTGGTTTTGGTTTTGGTTTTTAATTATTTATTTGGGACTCATTTGTAATTCTTGAAAAATTTGAGCATATGGTTGCAATTAACTTTATTGTTTTATTTAAATAAGATGATATATTTGTCATTTCACAGTTTTTTATAGAGAAAATGGATGAAATTTGAGGAAAATAATGCTTTAAGCAATGAAACGTGAAAATGCAAAAATTTGAAATGTATGAATGTTTTGCACGCTAAAGTCCAAACGTATTGATGTTTTGTGCTAATAAGCTCATGTTTCACGGTATGTTTGTTTCTGCAGTAGCATGTTATTCAGCTCTTATATTGCGTTATCATTTTCGGACTATCGTTCCAAACATTCGAAATATATATTGTCGAGATTAACAAGTATTTAATGTCAAGAACAACACTTCAAATGTCCAAAAATCTGAAATGTATAGAACTCTCATAATTGGAATGAAATTTCATTCTACATAAATGAATTGTCAAGTGTTGAGATAAATAGAGTCTAAATGTCGATAACAACTTTTCAAATGACAACAAATGTACCACCATGCAAAACAAAGAATCTCATAACATCTCATATATTTGCACGTCATCAACGCAAATAAGATTAGCTAGCACGAATACCTAAAACAAACATGCTACCAGAAAGCAATATGATTAATGCTAAAACACAAATTATTCTGTAACTTCGTTAAGTTTGTAACATTGTTCTTGACATTTGAAACAATGTCAAAAACTACATTTTCGGTCAAACACTTTACCATGTGCATTTATCATCTTCTTTAACTTCAACCACCATTTTTGCAAAGAATTTATTACACCATTAATGACATTGTTAATACATAATTACAATTGCAAATCCATCTATCAAAGTTATTTGAATATGTTGTGACATCATATTCGAGGAATACAAAATAATAAATATGAATTTGATTTTAAAAGCTCCAATAATCCTACAACAAATATCTATTAATTGTTTAGAAAACTAATACATTTAAATCATGTATATAACAACAACTATTAAGCACAACTTATCAACAAAAACAAGATTTCGAAGAAAATTTACTTTCTATTGAAAATTGTAGATGAGATTAAATTTCTCAAAATGAAATTATATGATTTTCTTATGAATTAGAAATATGTAGTTAAATTTTTTATTTTTTTGTTAATGATTTTTCTATTTCATTATCTTCATTTCTTCCCAAAATCATTGATCATTACGTAATAGATGATTAAAAGAAATGAACTCATTAGATATTACATTGCATTAATGTACTTCTCATGGAAGCTACTTCATTTTCTAGAAATTTGTGATAAATTGAAAAAAAAAAAAAATTGCTTCATTTTTCATTAATGGTATGAAAGACAATTTGATACCAAATTTGGCTATTTTTGCTAGAGTTATCAAAATTAGACATTTTTCAATTGACAAGCATATAATTGACCATTTTTGAAAATTCACAAAAAATCTTGATTTTAATTTACTTAGAAAGCCTTTATATTGTATCAATTTGGTCTAAAATGAACAAATTTTTTTCAATAAAAGGGTTTTTTCTATGCTTGGAGCTCACATTTTCTTGATTTTTGGTGGAAATTGACTAGACTTAAGTATTGGTTTGTTGGGATTTTACGTATGAAACTAGTTACTAAAGTGAACCATAAACCATAAACGCACAAAAGCAATAAAGGAATGAACAAGAACACAAAAAAAAAATGTTGACCCAGTTCAACCAAAATAGCGTAATCTGGGGGTTCATGAACAACCCGTTCTAATAATGCAAAACTACCTTCCAAGAAAGAGAAATTACATCAAACCACTCAATTTTTGTTTTGGTCATCGATCCAATGATCTCACAAAACAGGAGTTCAAAAACTCACAAATCCAACTAAACACTTAAAGATAACCTACACAAAATCAGCTTCTATTTCAGGCATATTATCACACAAGATTCACCTCTAAAACCGGCTATATCTATTACAGAAAACACCACAAGAAGAAGAAAATTGTAAACTCAAACACGGGAGCCAAAGAGAGAACAGCGAGGAGTCCAGAATCAGGAAAAGTGAAAGTCTCAACAGTAACCTAGCAAACGATATTATTACGTGAATAAATCTCGGCCATTGGTTTCATCTAACTGTCCAAATCAGTATAAACTAACACAACCCGTCAGTAGACGATAATCGACACAAATAGCACCAATTTAAAATGTGTTTTGAGATTGATGCATAAGATGTTTTAAACTCAATAGTTCATTGTTAATTTATGCACTGTTAAGTCTCAAAAGGAAAATCTAACCTGGACACGAGGAAGATTTTCAGGATCGTTAGATCTAACCTGACACGTTAATTAAATTGACTAGTACTAGGCCACGATCTTTATGATATTGAAGGGATTAACATGGTCCGATTCATATATCTATCACTAGTTTTGTTAATTTAATAGGACAATCAAGAGAGTTGTTTGTTCCACGTTTACTTTAGTACTTCATGTTTTTAATCGACATTGTAATTTTAATAGAAATTTTTTTATTGGCCAATAACGTTAATCTTCATAATATGTATGACGGGTCATCTAACATTTGATCATGTTAAAAATTTGTGTTAACTTATGATTTTATAATCAGAAACGAGTATTATAAATGGAGAGAAGAGTTTGAATGAATAATAGCTGGAGATGCGAGTCTTAATTGAACATTAAGTTAATAATCCCTATTTCGTAGGTTATACATTTATCGTTGTCAAATGGGCTTAAGTGATTAAGAAAAAGATGATCATGTCAGAAAGTGAGAGCCATTTGTAACGAGAAAAGAAATGCTTTTCCTTTCAACACCAAAAACATCAGTGAGCACTTAGCCCGGCACCAAAGGCAGATGAAGGCATCTTGTGTTGCCAAAAGCTAATTTGGATTAGGGGCCTGTTTGGTTTGGATTTTCCTATTCTACAGTAAATCAATTCTCATTTTTCAACCACACATTCTTCAATAAAAAAATATTTTACATCACATAAATACTTTTTTCTTCTTTTTCAACCACACATTTCCCATCATATCACTCTTCAAAATCAATTCTTCNTAGGGGCCTGTTTGGTTTGGATTTTCCTATTCTACAGTAAATCAATTCTCATTTTTCAACCACATATTCTTCAATAAAATAATATTTTACATCACATCAATATTTTTTTCTTCTTTTTTAACCACACATTTCCCATCATATCACTATTCAAAATCAATTCTTCCTCCAAAAAATCTAAACCAAACAAGCTCTAGGTTTGTCGACGAGGCAGTGATTGCAGTACAGTTTAGCCTGATGGAGCTTGTTTTGAGCCAAACACGGTGGTTTCGCATGCAACTTATTGTTAGATAAGTGTTTCTATACTGGATACCTTATATACAAGACTGATACCGTATATGCAACTGATACCGTATTTGCAACAGTTACCGTATATGCAGTGGTTACCGCATATGCAGTATGGACCGATTTTACACACTTGATACCGAATTTGCAGTTTAAACATATTTAATTATATATTTATAACAAATCCAATGACCTGTTAATTACAGTAAGGAATGAAAATGAAATAATAATTAAACAGTAATTAAACAATAATAATAAAACTTTTAACCCGATGNATGCAGTGGTTACCGCATATGCAGTATGGACCGATTTTACACACTTGATACCGAATTTGCAGTTTAAACATATTTAATTATATATTTATAACAAATCCAATAACTTGTTAGTTACAGTAAGAAACAAGAAGAAAAATAATAAAAATTAAACAGTAATAAACTTTTAACCCGAGGCCTGTGTTACACACAGTTTTTTTAAAAAAGATTTGCCCCCTCACCGTACGTGCTTGAGGTATAAACTGAGCGTCTGCTTCCCAGAATACAATGGAAGAACGGTAGAATCTGAACACCACAAATTTTACTTCGGTGAACTGAGTTAGTGCTCGAACAATATCACCACAAAGACTGAAATAAAAATTGAAAACAAAGATAGAATAAAAATGTATGCAGATGAATTCACAGATGAAATTCGTGTCTTTAAAACTGGAAAAACGAAATGTATATATAATGGCCCTTGAGATTGTAACTTGCCCATTCAAATAATGACAATTATCATATGAGTTTTAACTGTTTCAGAAAATGAAAAGTCAGTTGAATAAAATAAAAATGTGGCAAAACGTGGACACTCCTAAGGGGCCAATTTTGCTCTTTTCGAACCGATATTCGTGTACGCAGGTCGCGTCTGCACACAAGTTCAATATCTAAAACTCATTTCGGTCCATGATTTGCACCCCCTATGAACGCATGTGGAGAGAGCCTCTATGCTACACATGATTACACCATTCTAAAGTGTAATCCTTTATAAAGTGGTTTTAGTTTTCATCCACTTCCTATGTGGGACAAACTCTTTTTTCTAGTTTTCGCACCAACATAAACTCATTTTAA